>CM062294.1:349646575-349727524 GCA_031216915.1 Pictodentalium vernedei
GGGGAGAGTGGGGTGTGTTAGGGGAGTCCATTTTTTTTTCCACATGTGGTCAGTCTAAATCCTTCAGAATGCATTTTGAGCAGAGAAAAAAAAAATACCTAACTGGCACCATAGGGGTGGGGAGGTCGTGTTTGTGTTTTTAACCACAAACTTTAACCCAAACTGTAAAAAAGCATTTTTGGCGAAAGAAAAAAAAAGTGCCTAATTGGCCCCCCCAGGAGGGCGGGGGGGGGGGGTCCATGAGTTTAAAAACGGTTCCCCATGAAGTGACTGTAAATAGTTCAAAATGTATATTGGAGAAAATAAAAAAAAAATGCCTAATTGGGGTTGGGGAGGGGGTGGGCGGTGGTGTTCGTCTGGGTTTTTAACCAAAACTGTAAACAAGCATTTTTGACGAAAGAAAAAAAATTGGCCCCTGGCGGGGAGGCAAGGTAAGGAGGGGGTGTACATAAGTTTAAAAAAAGCTTCCGCATGTAGTGACTGTAAATAGTTCAAAATGCATATTGGGAGAAAAGAAGAAAAATAAAAGCCTATTGGGGGGGGGGGGGGGGGGGGGGGGGGGTGTCTGGGTTTTTAACCACAAACTTGGAGTCATCCTACCAAGCTACAATGAAATCCCTTCATAATTATGGCCTATGGAATATTCTAAAGGTTTTCGGGCTTCGGGCCTCTGTTGCCGTAACAGTTGCCCAAAAGGGGAAGTTCTCATCTAGACATCATGTGAAGTCAACATATCAAGTTACAATGAAATCCCTCCATAAATATGACCTGCAGACTGTGCTAAAGGTTTTCAGGCTTCGGGCCCCTGTTGCCGTCACAGTTGCCCAAAAGGGGACGTTCTCATCTAGACATTATATGAAGTCAACCTATCAAGTTACAATGAAATCCTTCCATAAATATGACGGTGTAGACTGTAAGACTGTACTCAAGGTTTTTGGGCTTCGGGCAGCCATCATGGTTGAATGATCGCAACCAAACGGGGACATTCTCATCTGGGCATCATGTGGATTGATCCTATGAAGTTACAATGAAATCCCTTCATAAATATGACCTGTAGATTGTGCTGAAGGTTTCCGGGCACCTGTAGCCGTCACAGTTGCCCAATCGCATCCAAAAGGGGACTTTCTCATGTAGACATTATATGAAGCCAACCTATCAACTTACAATGAAATCCCTCCATAAATATGACCTGTAGACTGTGCTAAAGGTTTTCGGGTTTTGGGCTCGGGCAGTCGTGATGGTTGATAGATCACGCCCAAATGGGGAAATTCTCATGTAGACATCATACAGAGTCATCGTATCAAGTTACAATGAAATCCGTCCATATTAAACATGACCTGCAGACTGTGCTAACAGTTTTTGGGTTTCGGGCTTCGGCAGCCATCACGGTTGACAGATCATGCCCAAATGGGGCCGTTCTCATCTAGGCATTATGCAGAGGCATTCTATGAAGTTGCAATGAAATCCCTTCATAAATACGACCTGTAGACTGTGCTAATGGTTTTCGGGTTTTGGGCTCGGGCAGCCATACCGGTTGACCGATCACGACCACAAGGGGGCGTGCTCATGTAGACATGACCTAAAACCTGCATATGAAATTTTTTGACGATCAGGCAAGAACTACCAGGTACAGCCTGTACTTGAAGGTTGAATAAAAAACTTTAACCACAAACTTTAACCAAAACTCCAAATGTCAACTAAACAGGAAAAGAACAAAAAAAAAAACAACACTTGAACCTTCAGTAAAAACTTTAATCACAACTCTAAATGTTAACATACGGACAGACGGACGGACGGACAAAAGTCATTACTATAGCCCTCAATGTAAACAGTCGGGCCAAAAATGTGATTTCCCATAGGCTTTCCATGGTAACTATGAGCTGCAATTGAGGCTATATTTTGCAAGATTACATCAACACTACATGAGGATCATTGGTAGAAGGTGTCCCAGTCTTCAATCACGTGAAGTTTCAAAACATCTGAATCCATCAAACAGAATCATAGAATGTCTCTGGTGGCCATACTTTCCAGGCAACGGGAACAAAAAGAGGATCGTTTGTAGAAGGCCTCCTATGGACCATTCTTGCCAAGTTTTTGGTTCATGTTAGCTCAATAGTTCCAGAGAGAAGATGAAAATGTGATTTCCCATAGTTTTTTTTCAAAAGTAACTATAAACCGCAATTGTGGCCATGTTTGCAATACGATCAACATTAAAATGAGGAACGTTGGTGGAGGTTGTCACAGTTATCAACCATGCAAAGTTTCAAAACATTTGGCCCTGTCGTTTCAGAGAAGAAGAGTTTTCAAAATTGACCAGTCAGAATCAAAGAATGCTTCTGGCAGCCACGTTTTTTCACCCAACAGGAATAAAATGAGTAACAGTTGTAGAGAACCTCTCATAGACAATGCCTGCCAAGTCTGGTTCACATTGGCTCAGTACTTTCAGTGAAGATGATGAAAATGTGATTCCCGATAGGGTTTCTATAGTAACTTTTAGCCACAATTGCAGCCATAATTGCAACCCGATGAAGATTAAAATGAGGCTCACTGGTAGAGGGGGGGGGGGGGGGGGGGGTTACAGTCATCAATCACACTAAGTTTTCAAACCATTTGGCCTTGTAGTTTCAAAGAAGATTTTCTTGAAAATGCACACATTTATGAATTATGTTTTCAACAAAAAAATCAGTAAAAGAAGGTTGAATATTTTTGAAAAATTACAACTTTTTTCAGACAGTATTCTCTTTTCAAAATAGCTTTGGATAGGTAAAAGAGTTACAGGAAACAAATTACTCCAATTTTTGTCAAATCTTAAAAAGATATACAATAATTACTGTCATCTTAGATGACATGATTGCAAGAATGTTAGCAAAAACTTCTGTTTTCTCCAAACACCTGTCAACAACCAAGATTATCTGATAAGAACACGAGTGATGAGCATATATCAGCATCCATGTACAGTTCCAACAGTTTACAGTTTAGTCAAAATAAATGTAAGATAATCCTATAAACTGTGTATCTTTTTCTCTTCCTACAATAAGACCAGAAGCGGACATCATTTTCTGGAAAGCTCTCACTGATAGCTTTCCAGAAAATGTCAGATTCTGATCTTGTCAGGGCAGGAGTAGCAGTTTACTTAGTTTATTGCAGTTATGCTACAGCTTATTTTGACTTGTACTGGATACACAATATTTTAGGTTTTTTTTTTTCCAGTTCTCAGTGGAGAAAACTGGAACCAACCCTTACCAGATTCTCAAAAAACAAGTATTTTTGCTGACAGTACCGATCTTTTGTGCAGAATGGTGAGGCATTGGGTTAAGCATTAGAATTCCGCCTCTGGTGGCCACATATTTCCATCCTCTCATAGACCATTCCTGCGAAGTGTGGTTCACATCAGCTCAGTAGTTTCAGAGAAGATGAAAATGTGATTTCCCATAGGGTTTCTATAGTAACTATAAGCCGCAATTGTGGCCATGTTTACAACCCGATCAACATTAAATGAGGATCATTGGTAGAGGGGATCCCAGTCATTACTTATGTGAAGCATCAAAACATTTGGCCCAGCAGTTTCAGAGGAGAAAATTTTTGAAAATCCACCTATCAGAATCAAAGAATGCCTCTGGCGGCCATGTTTTTCAACCCTCGGGAACAAAATGAGGATCGTTTGTAGAGGACCTCCCATAGACCATCCCTTGCCAGGTTTGTTTTCACGTCAGCTCAGTAGTTCCGGAGAAGAAGATGAAAATGTGATTTCCCATAGGGTTTCTATAGTAACTATAAGCCGCAATTGTGGCCATGTTTGCAACCCGATCAACATTAAATGAGGATCGTTGGTAGAGGGGGTCCCAGTCATTGTTTATGTGAAGTATCAAAACATTTCGCCTGACAGTTTCAGAGGAGAAGATTTTTGAAAATCTACCAATCAGAATCAAAGAATGCCTCTGGAGGCCATGATTTTCCACCACACAGGAACAAAATGAGGATCATTTGTAGAGGACCTCCCATAGACTATCCTTGCCAGGTTTGTTTTCATGTCGCCTCAGTTTTTCCAGAGAAGAAGAGGAAAATGTGATTTCCCATAGGGTTTCTACAGTAAATATAAGCCGCAGTTGTGGCCATGTTTGTAATCCAATCAACATTAAATGAGGATCATTGGTAGAGGGGGTCCCAGTCATCATTTATATTAAGTTTCAAAACATTTGGCCTGGCAGTTTCAGAACAGATTTTTGAAAATCCAACCAGAATCAAAGAATGCCTCTGGAAGCCATGTTTTTCATCCAACGGGAAAAAAATGATCGTTTGTAGAGGACCTCCCATAGTCCTTTCCTGCCAAGTATGGTTCACACTGGCTCAGTGGTTACAGAGAAGATGAAAATGTGAAAAGTTTACGGACGCCAGACAACAGACGACGACAGACGCCAAGTGATGAGAAAAGCTCACATGGCCTTTTAGGCCAGGTGAGCTAAAAACTACACAGCTTCGACTCCTGTCAAAGTCCACTGTTTCAAAACAAAATTTATTGCTATATCAGTTTCCCATGACAACTTCACTTCAGCTGTTTTCAAAATCTCAAGCTCTGAAAAGCAAGATATTCAAAAACATCCCTACAAATATGATCAATTAACAGAATTAACAGAAAATCTTTCAAACAAAGCCCTTCCTTCAAACCTGAGTGATATTGGCATGATTCGGGCCAGATATGAATTCTTCTAAATCTGCCAGTCTGTTAGTCTTAGCATATGCATAGATTAATTCTGTTTCAATATATGTCTCTCTGGCTTTCTTTCTTGCCATCTGCAAGAATTTAACCATGTCTTCCCAATTATCTGCAAAAAACAAAGAAAGACAGATATCAAGATTTCAGAATTGCATTTCTTGGCTTCTTGTAGTAATTCATACTTCTTAACGCTACTTTTTTATGAATGCGTCAATGACACTGTAGCTTACCTTGACTTTATGAAGCATTTATGGTATTTATGTCGTAATTATCTTATTAATTTGCATTCAAGTAAATTGTGACAAAATTATTGATGTTTTGTTATATATCAGAAATAAAAAAACTTAAAAATGGTTTTGATTACCAATATCTCTGCTCTTTATTATCAATAAACAATGGGTAACTCAAAAGACCTTTGCACATATTTTGAATGTTCAATGAGTTTCAAGGTTCCAAGTTGATGTCATACTGTGCGTCAGATATCAACATGACTTTCAAAATTTATGGATCTATTTTTCAGCCTTTGATTATCCATGCTGTAAAATGTTGACATTTGCCCAAAGTTTGGGTGATGAAATGCGTGTATGGACTTTGGGAATGCATTAGGGGGTTATAAATGCAATTTCAAGTGATTATTAAAAATGCCCTTAGTGACCATGACCCATATTTTGAACCCCCTGCACATTTCCAGGCCCACAGATCATACCTTGCTTGAGATATCAGCATGACCCACATTCAAAATTAAAGGCTCCACCCACATTTTTTGAGCGTAGAAATACACGTATGAACTTTCAGGAATGCATTATAGGGTCATACAAAGCGATTTTCAGCAATTCTGAAAAATGCACTCAATGACCCTGGTGACCTCAGTGACTCATATTCTGAACCTCCACTCACCTGGTTTTGGTTCCAGCTGCATAGGTCATGCCAAGCTTGAGATATGAGTATGACACACTTTAAAAACTTTTGGCCCTTGCCCACTTTTTTGTGTAAAAATACATGCATGAACTTCAGGAATGCATTAAGGGGTCATAAAATGCAACCAGCAATTCTAAACAAGAGGCTCCAAGGGGCCTTAATCGCTCACCTGACAAAGTGATTCAAAGAAGTATTTTGGGTCACATTCAGTTGGTCATGGTTCATCACCACTACAGAGGAATGAAGTCATGAAATTATTCCTTACTCTATTGTTCAAGTCAGATGATTATTATCATAGGTCCTCCTGACTGCTTCCAATTCTATCAGCTGTAGACAAGCACTGCCAAACTTCCAAGGGTTGTTATGTCGCTGCAACCTCCCCTCCCTCCCCCCCCACCCCCACAACAAAGAGCCCAAATATTAAACAAAAAGGCCGGGACATTACTCTGGCAAACAAAGTTGGACAAAACCCTGATTTGAACTTGACCTGTGGTTTATGTTGATACCCCTATATACACAATTTTATTTGAATCAGTCAACAACAACTAATGTTATAATCGGGACACCAAAAAAATAAAAATTTCTGAAGTTGAAAAAGGGGCATAATTCTGGAAAACTTGTCAGACCACACCCACGATTCAAACTTGACCTGTATTTTATGTTGATACACCTACATACCAAATTTCATTTGATTTGGGCAACTGTAACTTAAGTTATCGTTAGAAAAAAAAAAAAAAATTTGAAGTAAAAAACGGGACATAAGTCTGGCAAAAATTGTCGGACCACAACCTGATTCAAACTTGACCTGTATTTTATGTTGATACACCTACATACCAATTTTCGTTTGATTTGGCCAACTATAACTGAAGTTATCTTCGGTAAACCAAAATGAAAGTGTCAATAACACATTATCTCAACTTGTGTAAGACAAGTATATGTATAGTAATGTGACACAGCAAAGACACACATCTAGGTAATGACCTGATAACAAAGGTACATGTAAAGTATTGTAAAGATTTGTACATAAATACTGACCGTAGCCTGTAACAAATGTACAGGTAAAGTATTTTAAAGGTGGGTGACAGATGCTAAACTAGAAAAGAAATCTCCATGGGGTTAATGTTGCAATGGGGATCCTTAAATGGTGCACCATAAGCCAAATATTAGCAATTGTTTTGGCCTGTTTGATTCAAACCCTTCTAAGATTGATTCATACTAATTAATATTTGTCCAGTCCTTCTTAAAATATAGATATTTGAATTTTTTATCTTTACCTCATAGGGTTCCCACGGGTTCCCACGGGTGAGGAGGTTTTATTTTTCTCATTGGAAATAGAAAATCGGGTTTTGCTAATGTTTACCCTCCCCAAACAACACCAAATATTAACACAGGAACTTGGCTTCGTCACATCTGAATATACACATCATACAAAAATTTATTCAAATTGGAACTTTCGTATAGAAGTTCTGTACAAAAAACTGATTGAAACTAATTTCGGTACAAAATGGCCATTGGTGGCCATCTTAAATTTCAGACCGCACCCCAAAACAACCGTTCTTGTCCCACGGTGATAACAAAGGTACCCAAGAAGTTTCATAAAGATCAGTTGATAAATACGGCCTGTAGCCAGAGCCATGTTGACAGATGGTAAGGCTTCCACGTTTAGAAAAAATTGTAAACGTTTAAACGACTGTCTGTAAACGAAATGGAAACGTTTACACGTATTAACAATGCAAGTAGTCAATATTTGATAGAAGTGTGTCATAATACACAGTAAGTTCATCATATCTTTGCGTACAGGGCATACAATTTATGCTACTGAGACAGCCGATTTACAGTTCGTCCAAAAACGACGTAGATGAACGATCACAGCATGGCAGTGAGCATGCAGATGCCGAAGGCAAAGTCGCTCGATCTATGGGGGGGGGGGGGGGGGGGGAGGGGGGTCTGGGGAAAATTTCGGGTGGGTTCGGGTGAAATTCCTTATGTTTTTTCAAACAGTAATGTTGGAGCGAGTTGCCATGGCACACACTAGTGACAATACCGGACTTGAGAGTGGAATGCAATGTCGCAAAAATAAACAAAGTCTACAAACCATGCAGGGGAATCCAAATTTTCAAACACCGCAAGTGCCAGTCTGTCTGTCAAACTCCATAAATCGATCTTAAGATCATCCCATGTGTGAATAATAAATTAATAATCCATGTCAGGTGAACGAAATCATCAAGAACAATTGTGTATCACTTTGGGAATATACATGTAAATCCGAATAAACTAAAATATCCTACACATGTTTCGAAGGAAACACCAAAGATAAGCACGTGCCATGCGGCTCACGTGACTGTGTCACATATGATATCACATATGATTTCGTTTGGTTACTGTGGTGGCGGCGCCAGTCGGAACCAGTACACAGTTTTTCTGAAGCATTACCAAAATATTGCATTGCAAAGTTGGAATTTTTTTTGTTGTTTCTTTGACTTTGTGCATTAATCTGCAATTTTGAAATTACTCTATTAAAACTTCATTCCGTGTACACGTTTACCAGAACTGTAAATGTTTAATGCCCATAAACGAAACATTCACGTTTACACGTGTAAACGTGGAAGCCTTAACAGATGGACAGATGTCCATATGGACAGACAGGCCATAACAAAACCACCAATTTAACTACGTCAAAGTTGAGCTAAAAATAAACTCATCAACTCCTTCCAAAGGAAAAATCATCAATAAATATAGAAGTTCTGTACAAAAAAAACCTGATTACACCTAATTTCGACACAAAATGGCCAATGGTAGCCATCTTAGATTTTGGACCAAACCCCAAAACACTCGTTCTCATCCCAAGGTGATAACAAAGGTACCCAAGAAGTTTCGTGAAGATCGGTTCATAAATACAGCACTAGTCTGAGCCGTATTGACATGTGTACTTACTGTGTGTAAGTAGCACTGAATAAATCAAATTTCATCTAATTTGCATAATTTCTGCATGAGAAAAAAAACCTGCATTATATGTGATGTATTCCATGTTACTAAACATTCATACAAAAATTTATTCAAATCAGAACCTTCATACAAAAGTTCTGTACAAAAAACTGATTGTACCTAATTTGGGCACAAAATGGCCACTGGCAGCCATCTTGAATTTTGGATCACACCCCAAAACACTTGTTCTCGTCCCACGGTAATAACAAAGGTACACAAGAAGTTTCGTAAAGATCGGTTCATAAATACAGCCTCTAGCCCGAGCCATATTGAATTGCTGACGGAGACAGACAACGGGCCATGCCAAAACATCAAATTTGACGTCAAAGTTGAGCTAAAAATGACCAAGTCAACCCAATAATTCTGCTGCCGAACATCGGACTGAACCCATTTTCGAACTCGATCAAGACATTTTCCCTTGAAACCGATGTTCCAAATATCAGTCAAATCGGTTGAAGTTTGTTGGAGTTATCCTGCTATCAAGCTCAAAATTAGTTGATTTTAACAAAGGGCCATAACTCTTGTGAAAAGCATGGACAATCCCTATTTCATGGCATCGGGTGTTGAACATGCATATAAAGTCACATACCAAATATTATCTTCTGAAAATGCATGGACACGCCCTATTTCACGTCACCGGGTGCTGTATATATTGAATGAGCCCATTTTCGAACTCGATCAAGAAAATGTTCCTGGAAAACAACATAACGAAAATGAATTGGATCGGTTGACATTTGTTAAAGTTATCTCACTATCGAGCACAAAATTTGCAAAAAATGACCAAGACAACGCAATAATTTTGCAGTTGTATATCGGACCAAGTCCGTTTTCGGACTCGACTGAGATAACCTTCTTAGAAAACCATACGACAATGAAAGTGTCAATGACACTGTAGCTCAACTTGTCAAGACATGTACATGTATAGTATGTGACACAGCAGTGACAGACATCTTGGTAATGACCTGATAACAAAGGTACATATAAAGTATTGTAACGGTCTGTACATAAATATTGACCGTAGCCTGTAACAAATGTATAGGTAAACTATTGTAAAGGTGGGTGACCGTTATGCCAAACTAGAAAAGAAATCTTTTGAGTCCCAGAGTGGGTCTGACTGAACAGCAAAATATTTTCTCATAGCACAGTGATAACAAAGGCACCCCAAAACACACTTGTTCATGTCCCAAGGTGAAAACAAAGGTACCCAAGAAGTTTCGTGAAGATCAGTTCATAAATACGAGCTGTATAGAAGTTGTGACAAAAAACTGATTGGACCTAATTTCGGTACAAAATGGCCACTGGCAGCCATCTAGAATTTTGGACCGCACTGAGAAACACTCGTTCTCGTCCAAAGGTGATAACAAAGGTACCCAAAAAGTTTCGTGAAGATCGGTTGATAAAGACAGCGTCTAGCCCGAGCCGTATTGACATGTGCACTTACAGTGTATAAGTAGCACTAAATAAATCAAAATTCATCTAATTTCTGCACGAGAAAAAAATAGGCCGATGAAATCGTCAGATGTGTACCCATACGCGCAACTAGTAGAAAGCTGTATGATGGAGGGCCACCACGGATGCCGACATTATGTACACCATACAAGGTATGGGTACATATAGAAATGGATTGGAGGAGTGTCTAATTTGATGGATAAAGGGTTAATATCTCCGGAGCAAATTATCAGATTTACATAAAAATTATACAGCACAGCACATCAGTAACCTGAATAAATATATAAAGTAACATGACAATCGGATTGATATTTTTTGAGTTATCTCATGCCAAAGGGATTGGAGGAATTTTCAATTTGAAGGATAAAGGGTTAATATCTCGGGATCAAATTATCAGATTTACACCAAAAACTATACAGCTAGGTACATCAGTAACCTAAACACAATTATAAAGTAACTTGACAATCTAAGCAATATTTTTCAAGTTATCAAATGCCAAAGGGATTGGAGGAATTTTCAATTTGAAGGATAAAGGGTTAATATCTCGGGATCAAAATAACAGATTTACACCAAAAACTATACAGCTCGGTACATCAGTAACCTGAACACAACTATAATGTAACTTGACAATCCAAGCAATATTTTTCAAGTTATCGAATGCCAAAGGGATTGGAGGAATTTTCAAATTGAAGGATAAAGGGTTAATATCTCAGAATTAAATTATCAGATTTATACCAAAAAGTATACAGCTCGGCACATCAGTAACCTGAACAGAGATATAAAGTAACTTGACAATGCAAGCAATATTTCTCAAGTTATCGTATGTCAAAGGGATTGGAGGAAGTTTCAATTTGAAGGATAAAGGGTTAATATCTCGGAATCAAATCATCAGATTTACACCAAAAACTATACAGCTCGGCACATCAGTAACATGAACACAAATATAAAGTAACTTGACAATGCAAGCAATATTTCTCAAGTTATCGTATGCCAAAGGGATTGGAAGAATTTTCAATTTGAAGGATAAAGGGTTAATATCTCGGGATCAAATCATCAGATTTAAACCAAAGCTCGGCAAATTAGTAACCTGAACACAAATATAAAGTAACTAGACAATCCAAGCAATATTTTTCAAGTTATCGAATGCCAAAGAAATGGATACGGATGCCGGACGGACAGACAAAGGATGGTCACCCTGGATGCCGGCATTACGTGTACCATACATAGTATGGGTACATATAAAAACCCGTACTGTATGTGATGTATTCCATTTTACTAAACATTCATACAAAAGTTTATTCAAATCAGAACATTCCTACAGAAGTTCTGTACAAAAGACTGATTGCACTAATTTTGGTACAAAATGGCTGCTGGTGGCCATCTTGAATTTCGGACCACACCTAAAAACAACCATTCTCATCCCACGGTGATAACAAAGGTACCCAAGAAGTTTCGTAAAGATTGGTTCATAAATATAGCCTGAGCCATATAGAAGTTGTGTACAAAAAACTGATTAGACCTAATTTCGGTACAAAATGGCCACTGGCAGACATCTTGAATTGTGGACCGCACTCAGAAAAACTCGTTCTCGTCCTAAGGTTTGTTTGTTGGTGGTTAACGTCACATATTTATGCACCATGGCTAATCGTGACACAACATGGAGATGAAGTCAAGTTTAGTCAATCGTTGATCTACATGTTGCTCATTTTAGAGGACTTTCACCACAAGCATTGGTGACTGGGTCCTATTTTACTAGTAAAGCAGAACTGGTTTACCACAGTAAACAAGTGCTGCTTACTTCCCGGGGTTCCCATGGGGATCTCGTCCCAAGGTGATAACAGAGGTACCCAAGAAGTTTCGTGAAGAACGGTTGATAAATACAGCCTGTAGCCCGAGCTGTATTGACATGTGTACTTACTGTATGTAAGTTGCACTGAAAAAAATCAAAGTTCATCTAATTTGCATAATTTCTGCACGAGAAAAAAACCCGTATTAAAGGTGATGTATCCCATGGTACTAATCATTCACACAAAAATTTTTCAAATCAGCGCTTTCATATGGAAGTTCTGTGCAAAAATCTGATTGCACCTAATTTTGTACAAAATGGCTGCCATCGGCCATCTTGAATTTCGGACCGCACCCAAAAACACTCGTTCTCGTCCCACGGTGATACCAAAGGTACCCAAGAAGTTTCGTAAAGATTGGTTTATAAATATGGCCTCTAGCCCGAGCCGTATTGGCATTTGCACTTACAGTGCTGAAAGTAACACTAAATACATAAAGTTAGTCTAATTTGCATAATTTATGTACGAGAAAAAAACCTGTATTATATGTGATGTATCCCATGGTACTAAACATTCATACAAAAAATTATTCAAATCAGCGCTTTCATATGGAAGTTCTGCGCAAAAATTTGATTTCACCTACGTCTGTACAAAATGGCTGCCAGCGGCCAACTTGAATTTCGGATCGGACCCAAAAACATTCGTTCTCGTCCCACAGTCATAACAAAGGTACCCAAGAAGTTTCGTAAGGATCGGTTCATAAATACGGCCTCTAGCCCAAGCCGTATTGAATTGTTGACAGGCGGACAGACGCCCAGACGGACGACTGGCCATGGCATAAGCTCAAATTTGGCTTCGCCAAAGTTGAGCTAAAAATGAATCGAGTCGATTGAGATTTAAGTTATTGTGCTATCAAGCATAAAATTTGCAAAAAAATGACCAAGTCAGCCCAATAATTCTGCTGCCGTACAGTGGACCAAACCAGTTTTCAAACTCGATCAAGACATTGTTCCTTGAAACGCATGTGCCAAATATCAGTCAAATTGATTGACATTTGTTGAAGTTATCATGCTATCAAGCTCAAAATTAATTTTAACAAAGGGCCATAACTCTTGTAAACAAGAGGCCCCACGGGGCCTGAAGCGCTCATCTTGTACAGAACACAATTTAAACAGAGTCCAAGAATGAGTCTACATTAAGCAAGCCATCTCTATTGGCTACACTGTCAATCTTTGAGTCCCTCAGGAGTGACAAAAATAATCTGGGCATCATGCCTTTTCTTCAGTTGATCATAAAGTAAAATGTAGAGCTCCCCTATGAAGCCCCTTGATACATTAATCTTAGTACCTCTAGAGGGTACTGAACACAAAATTTTTAATTCTTCAGCAAAATGGCCAATTCCGGCTCCCATAGAGAGCCCAAATATTAACCCAGGCTCTTGAGTTGAACACAGTTAAATCTGACTTCCCTGGAGACGTTGTGTACCGAATATGAAAACATTCTGACTGTTGGATCTGAAGAAGAGAAATTGTAAAGAAATTTCTTTGAATTGCACTAAGTTCAAATTTGGGCTACCATAGCGAGCCCAAATATTAACCTATGGATCCGATTTGAACAAACTTGAATCTGACCCCCCTAGAGATGTTGTATACCAAATGTGAAAGCATTCTGACAAGTGAATCTGAAGAAGAAGATTTTTGAAGAAATTCCCTCATAGTGTACTAAGTTAAATTTCATGTTCCCATATGGAGCCCAAATATTAACCTAAGCACTCGAATTGAACAACCTGGAATCTGACTCCCCTAGAGATGTTGTATACCAAATATAAAAGCATTCCGACTGGTGGATCTGAAGAAGAAGATTTTTAAAGAAATTTCCTCATATTGCACTAAGTAAAAATTTGGGCTACCATAGTGGGCCCAAATATATACCTAGGGATCTGATTTGAACAAACTTGAATCTGAGCCCCATAGAGATGTTGCATACCAAATATCAAAGCATTCTGACTGGTGGATCTGAAGAAGAAGATTTTTTTAAATTACCCTCCATATTGAACAAAGATAAAATTTGCGCTTCCGTAGGAAGCCCAAATATTAACATACGGACTTGTTTGAACAATCTAGAATTTGACACTCATAACAATGATGTATACCAAATATTAAAAGATTCTGACTGGTGGTTCTGAAGAAGAAGATTTTTAAAGAATATTCCCCATATTACCCTATGTTAAAACTTCGGGCTCCTGTAGAGAGCCCAAATATGAACCAATGAGCTTTATTTCAACAAACTTTTATCTGACACCCCCCTATGAAGGCTGTATACCAAATATCAAAAGATTCTGATGATTGATTCTGGAGAAAAGATTTTTAAAAATTTTTGCAAAAATCCTGACTCAGCATTTTTTCGATGCCCATTACAGAACACCCTAACATAACCAATGTAACCAATGGCAATTTTTTTTCACCATTCAATTCTACTGGTCATGAGGATACTTCATACCAAATAAAATCTCTCTGTTCCGTGGGGTTTGGGAAATATGGGCGTTTGAAAATATTTCTATTTTTAGCTCCCAGGGTTCCCATGGGGATGCAGGAACTTTTTTTTTGCATGGGTCAAGTACTTATGGCCCAATACTACCACAAACCAAATTTGGTTCATACCGGACCATCGGTTCAGAAAATAGAAATTTTGGGCGGGGCCAAAAATCTTACCCCTCCTATTACAAAGCCAAATATTACTTCACGAACTTCGTTTGAACAAACTTGATTCTACACCTCATATGGAAGCTCCATAGCAAATATCAAGTCATTGTACACACTGGTTCTTGAGAAGAAGATTTTAAAAATATTTTGGAGCATTTTTCCCAACTCCCTCCCTATGGGACTGGGCATGTTGAGTTGAACAAAAATGAAATGCCCCTTTGCGACCATCACTCACACAAACTTTCACTTGAATTGGCCCAGTGGCTTTGGAGGAGAAGACCAAAACATGGTGTTGATGGACGACGGACGGAGAGCGATGAGATTAGCTCAGCTTGACTTTGTCAAGATGAGCTAAAAAGCATGGACAAGCCCTATTTTGCATCATCGGGTCTTGAACATGCATATCAAGTCACATACCAAATATTATTAAAATCTGTCCAGAAACAACTAAGTTATAAGCAAAAAGGGCCGTCTGCCCATCCGGCTGGCGACCGACATCTACTCATCATACCTAGTCACAAGGCTGAGTATCAAGAAAATTGATGGGATAAATGCGACGTGTGGCCTGTGGGCATTATGGGCAGCCAACTATGACCATAATGGAACATTATCATCAATGCATAAATTTGATAATGCATATAAAGTTTTGCGATAATTGAAAAAGAACTCTGGGCTGTAGCCTGTGCTTTACAAATTGTGGGCACACATAGACTCGCAAACATCCATGCGAGCCACGACAACAGCTTAGTTAAGCTAAAAATTAATTATGAACTAGCAGTAATATTGACACTTAAAATTTAAACTCATACACTCTGGTGTCAAAATATCATTGTTTGACTATAACCTACCAGCTATCAAACCACCCAAAACACAAAGATGAAAAAATAAAATTAATAAAACCCCCCAAGTATTTAACCAACACAGTTTTAAGAAAACTCTTGGACCTTACTTTTACTCAAAGTTTCTTGCAGCATTGTGCATGAAAATGAAGTTTTCTGGGGTTAAAAAGGAAAGACTGATCAGCATATTTCACAACTTACCACTCTCTGTGGCAACTCGCACAACTTCCATATACTGTGATGGATCATCAGCTTTTATATAGGAATCAATAGCTTCCTTCACCATACCAGCATTCAACTGAGCTCTAGCCAACTGACTCCATACCCCAGGGTCATTACAACGCTCTGCAAACTCATAAGCTCTATCCAGATTTCCCACATGATCAATTAAAACCTAAAGAGTTAAAAAAAAAAACAACATATTTTGATTCAACTTCACAAGATTATAATCCAAACTCATTTTTTTCTTCAATATTATTAGTGATTTGCACTAAAAAGGGGCTTTATGCTATTCCAAAAAAAAGTCTTGTTTGTCAGGCAACTGTTTTTAACCAGTCAAAATCCACATTGACCAAAGTCAATTCTTTTAAAATTTGGATGTGTAATAAATATGATGGAAACTCTGACATGTAAAAACGACCCTTGAATAAATAATGATTCCCACGGAAGAAAATATTTCAACTTTCGGAGATATTTCAAACTGTTTTCAGGGATTAAATCAAGTTCAACTGATGTAACAGACCTCGTTTTTTGATGGGAATCCGATTCTCGTCATATTCCCATAGAACAAAATTGCAGGATTCCAATTGGATTCCCATCATTCAAATGCACATTGTCAGTAAAGAGTTGTTTGTATGTGTATGTGACCAACTTAATAACCGAATTATCAATAGAAAATGCCGATAGGATCACCGATCCTATGTCGAGTTGTGACAGCACAAAAGTGGGTTTAATTATTATCAACTTATTATCCAGAAACCAATTGTTTACAATTTACTATGTGAAGGGTCACTGTGACCTTGGCCTTTGACCTAGTGATTCCAAAGTTAAAAAATTTATAGTAATTTATATATTTTTTATACTTACCAATGACCCAGACTTAGCTGGTGCTAACTCCAACAAAACCAGGGCCAAACACAAATTTTGCCCCCCAATCCCCAAAATTTGCATCCAAAACAAAAAGAAATCATGTCCTAAAGGACCTCCATAGTACGCCTCTACTGCGCATGCGCAGTGACGCAGTCGTCCCGAAATTGGCGCCAATTATCATTCTTACTGGCAGTGCCTGGTCAGCGCTATGTACTCAGCGGGGAGGCAAGAGTTCCCAACTCCAGGGAGGGCCATCCCCGTCTGGGTCATTGGTAAGTATAAAAAATATATAAATTACTATAAATTTTTTAACATTTTTATACTGTACCAATGACCCAGACTTAGCTGAATAGTAAACAGGCTGGAGGGCCTAGGACATAGAGGAAAATCCAATAAGCTCAATTATATAGTAAAGAGGTAACCCCTTAAGGAGAAAAGGAGTATTAGGCTTTACATGTATCTTTCTTATTTAATATTTAAATTAGAAAGATACACTACCCTTAATAATTGAGCACAATAACATTCATGTTCTCTATTAACATCCAGTATAACCTTTATACTAATTATTTTTAAAGCAAGCCAATAAATAAAGTAGTCCAGAGAATTGAGACTCTTTATAATCATTTAAAAGTGTCCGAGTATTGTATATTAAAGCCCGTTTGACACTTGACATATACAAATGCTTCACACCGAGCTACACTTTAAAAATAAGACATGAATGAATTTAAACATTAATATTACACTTTAAAACCATCCCGGAAGCGACTCAGAAATACTGACTTGGAGGAGGCATTCCCTTGCTTTTCACTATAAAGCAGGTGACCTAAGGGAACACCCACCCCCCCCCCCCCCCCCCCCCTTCCCCTTGGTCAAATAGCCCAGAGCGAAGAGGGCAGCCGGACGGAGTCACTGCCGGAACAGAAAGCCTGCATAACTATAGTTGCAACTGTTTAGTGGACTACATTCTGAGCAACAGATAACGGACCTAAACAATGCAGGTCTCCAGAAATGGACTCAATATTTCTGAGATAAAAATTCGTAAATGTGGATGGCTGAGACCAATATGCAGCCTTCATTAAATCTGTAATAGCAACACTATTAGCATAAGCCCAGGAAGTAGAAAGAGCTCTTACTTCATGAGCAGAAATCTTAAGCACAGACTGCTGAGAAGAAGATAAATCTTCATAAGCAGTACGGATAGTTAACTGAATCCATCTAGCAATAGAATGGACTGAAATGTCCTTTCTATTAGGCATCAAAGACAGAAAGAAACGTTTCCGTCCCTTTCTGATAAACTGAGATCTCTGTTTATAGATACGTAGTGCTCTAACAGGACAGAGTAAAGGCCTACGCCCGTCTGAAGACGGAAGAGCCTTAATAACAATAGGTTCCGGATATTTATTAGGAGCCTGATTCTTAGCTAAAAAACCCACATTAGTAGTAAGGTGATAGTGTTCCCAACACTACGATAATGAGAATCATCCACCGATAGTGCATGAAGCTCACTGACTCTTCTGGCAGAAGAGAAAGCTAAGAGAAAAGCTGTCTTATAAGATAAGAATTTGAAATCTACTGTCCCAAGAGGTTCAAATGGCTTTTCCTTCAATTTAAGGAGAACCCAAGCTAAAATCCACTTAGGAATTAATCTAAGAGTTCTGGGTCTATTTATCGAAAAGTTTCTAACCAATTTCGATAAAGAGACATTAGATCCAATTTGTAAACTATCATGATGTGCATAGGTATCAGATAACATAGATCTATAACCCTTTATAGTAACAGGCTGCAGTTTGATTTCGTCAAACAAGTATACTAGAAAGTTTGCAATGTCTGGTATAGAGGGATCAAATATATCTACAGAATGATCCCTACACCAACGACGAAAAACCTTCCACTTAGCCACATAGTTTAGCGAAGAGGAGGTCCTCCTACAGTTAGAAATCGCGTCCACTGCTCGTCCTGTAAAGTGCTTGCCATGCAAGAAGGACCGCACAACGGAAAAACGTGAAGGTTGAGACCTTGCGGGTTGTGATGGAGTTGGCGCGATTTCCCCTGCGAAAGAAGATCCTCTCGTGGAGGAAGCTTCCACGGTAGGTCCCACAACAGACACCTGAGTAGATTTATCCACGGTCTCTGTGGCGACAGAGATGCTACCAACAGAATCTTGCATTGAGATTGTTTTATCTTTAGCAATACTTGTTGAATTAACGGCGCTGGAGGATACGCATATCCTATCATTCCGTCCCAAGGGATCGACAGAGCGTCTACTGCAAATGCTCTTGGATCCGGACACGGAGACACATACGTCTGCAACTGATTGTTGAGATGTGTCGCAAATAAGTCTATCATTGGCCGTTCCCATTGGTAGCAAATCTGATTGAATACTTGTTTGTTGAGAGTCCACTCCGACGGCAACAAGCGACCCTTTCGTGAAAGGGAGTCTGATAGCACATTCAGACGACCCGGTATGTGACGGACCGAAAGAAGAACGTGATGTTCTAACGCAAACAGAAGGATTCTTTCCGTTAGATTGAACAACGGAACTGAATGAGTGCCTCCCTGATTCCGTATATACGCCACTACTGTCGTATTGTCGGATAGGATTTGGACATGAGCATCGTGAATAATGTCCATCCAGTGACGTAACGCAAGCCAAATTGACATCATTTCCTTGATGTTTATGTGCTTGCACAGGAATTGCGGATCCTAAAGACCCTGGCATCTCGAATCCGTTGGGATTAATGATGCACCCCAACCTGTTTGACTGGCATCCGTCATAACGGTAAAACTCGGATCCGGCAACTGCAGCGGAACTCCTTGAGTTAACCACTGAATGTTTGCCCAAGTCTGAATCTCTTGTTTCACTTGATCTGACAAGAGAACGTCTACATCGAGCGAATGAATTTTCACACTCCAATTCTGAGTCAGGAAAATTTGAAGAGGACATGTGCGTAGCCGCCCCATTGGAATGAGATCCGCGGCGGCTCCGCACAGACCTATCAGTCTCATAAATTCTCTCGCCGTGACTTTGTCTGCGTGCAGACAATAGCGAGCGTAACAACTGACTAATTTCGCTCTGGTTAACGGCAGACGAACGAGATTGTTGTGCGTCTCGAAGCTCATTCCCAGATGAGTGAATGACTTGGACGGCACCAGATCCGACTTCTCCTCGTTTACTATAAAACCGAGACGTCGGAGCAATAGAAGAAGATTCTGAACATCGTTCTGAAGCGTTAACTCGTTGCCGTACCTCTGAAGAATGTCGTCCAGGTAGGCCGACGTTACCGCAGACGAATGAACTCGGAAGTAGATCATTACCGAGTTCATTACCCGAGTGAAAGCCCAGGGTGCTAGATTCAATCCGAAGCACATGGCCCGGAACTGATACACCACTCCTAGGACTGCGAAGCGTAGATACTTTCGGAATGTCGGATGTACCATGACGTGAAAGTACGCATCTTTGAGATCTATGCTCGTTGCATAATCGTTCACCCGAATACTCGTTCTGACCGATCGAATCGTCTCCATATAAAACTTCGGAGCGACGATCAGCTTGTTTATCCAGCTCAAATCTATGACTGGACGGAACGAGCCGTCTGCTTTCGGAACCAGAAACAGATGGCTGTAGAATCCCAGAGATTCCTGGTTTTCTACGACCTCTACCGCGTTCTTCATTAAAAGAGACTGCACCTCTGATAACAGAGCTTCTCTTTTCTGTGGATTTGACGGAAGATGAGTCCACTTTGGACTTCGAGTTAATGGAGGCTTTCGTTTGAAGGATATCTTTAGACCTTCCGAAGTCACTCCTCTCACCCAAGGGTCGTCCGTAATCGACGCCCACTCTTGTGAAAAACTCGACAACCTTCCGCCAACCGGAACGCGATAGAGGTTTAAGCCATCACCTCCTGGACCTGCGAGGCCTGCGGTAGGAGAAACCACGTCTTCCACGACCCGCACCTCGCCTCGTCGACCTCGGGGCGTCCGACCGATTGTCCCGGCCTGAAGGACGTCCCGAACGAGAGTCGCTGCCCTGACGGTCTCTCGAATAAGACCAAGAGGACGCACCGGAACCTCTATAGGAACCTCTCTTGGGCGCATTAGACCCAGAAGTGCCTGTCTTATTCGTGTCTGCTGTATCCGACTTTTTAGGAGCCGATCTGAACAACAGAGAGTCATTAGCTTTCTTTTTAATTTTATCATAAATAGCGGAAAGCTTGCCGTCAAAGAGAAGTTCTCCTGAGACCGAAGCGACTCTAAGAGAGTTCTTCACCTTAGAATCCACTAGTGTGGATGTAGCTAGGGCTGCGTCACGTCTAACCAACTCCAGATTTGCCACTGAAAGGGCGGAGTTACACGTGGAATAAGCTACTGCCCTTGAAAGAAGTCTTAAAGAGGATTGTATATCCTGAAACTCTTCCCCTTGAAGGCGCAGTGATAACGCCTTAGTAAGGTGATCTGCGTAAGATAAGGCATCTAAATTGGCTCTGTTAGACGCAATAGCTGTTTCCAACACCGTGGTTGGAATAGAAGCTGACGACGGTAATGATAGCTCTAAGTCTTCCGCCTCGTCGTCCATACGCAGAGGAACTCTCGGTATACCCTGTCCTGCCGTATCGAATTTATTCCTTGCATTAATGAAAGGCAGGTTAAGAGTATTAGCGGACAAGAAACCTGCTTTCCCCGTCCTGGAAGCAAGTTTAAATATAGCGTCGTTCAATAATTCAAATGTTCTTGCAACATTATTGGACTGCGACGGAAACTCGGGAGCGATGTCCCTGAACCGCTCAAAAAATTCAGAGTCCAATGACGCTATAATTCTCTTGTCCGGAAGCGCAGCAGTCTGGCCCGACGGAACAACTTGAGGGAGAAAGTGCCGGATGAAGTCCACGGCAGCTTTATGTTGTTCCGAAAGGGATAGCTCCAATTCATCCGTATCCCTTTCACCATCCGGTCGGACCTCCCGATGTTCCCGGTCGTCCGCCCCTGATGCTTCGGCTGAGCGTACCGACCCAGCGCCGTCGGATAATTCTCGATCCGACACCGTTTCTGTCGGCTGCTGGGATGCTGCGATAAGCTGTGCTATCTGCACAAGAATGTCCAACGTCGAGACCTGCGGAGGCGCAGTCTTTCGCTGCTTCGCCGAGGGCAGCTGCGCATCAGATGGCTCCCGCATACTTTTCCTATGCGAACGTCCGGAGTCCATCGGTCTCGAATCCCTGGCTGCCGGATGGTGTGACCTGGTCGCCGAAGAATCCTTCATCGGCGAAGCTGGTAAAATATCGGCGGTCACGCAGCCAAGGTGCGGTTGTGTGCGCTGACGAGAAGAGGAAGCCTTAACAGTCTCTGCGGACTGCTTATACAACGGAGCGTCCCGAGCGACGGACGTATGCTCCGCTAAAGACACATTTTGTACCACAACATCTGGTCCCAGATGTTGTTGTACGAGAGAGGGACCTCTCTCGCTCGCGGCCCGGCTGGACCTGGACGAGCTAGGAACCGGACTAAAAGGCTTCCTCCGTTCTCGTTTACTATCCGCCGTCACTGGGTGTGCATCTATTATGTTTATAGTGCTCGCATCACCCAAAATTTCCTCTTGGACCGCATCGGACGAACCCGGCTGCCGAACCATTCGGTGAATGGACGCTACACTGGGCAAGCTAGCGGACGACATTTGTCTAATCTCCATGAGCACTTTTGCCGCTAGCTCTGAATTCATTTGTGACGACGGACGCACACTTGAAGAAGATAACATGGAAACATCACCCTGTTCTGGTTCCTCTGAAATAGAAACTGAGAGAGTAGAGTGACCTTGTGGAGAAAGAGCCGGCATCGCCCTTTCTCCAGAAACAACATATCGTGACACACGTTTCCAATGTTTCTCATCCCAATGTTCACATATAGGACAGGGATTAATGCGAGAACACTGACTACAATTAATACAATGATCATGAAAGTCAGAGGAAGATTTCTTCCTATTACAATTTGAACAATATCCCTTCATTGTGAAAGAACAACAATAAGTCCTAGTTACTCGCAAAAACCCCTGACACAAAGATACATAATAACATGATCCATTAATAAATGAAAAAACAATTGCAAAACAAAATAATTTTGAAAAAATATTTTTTCAGAAAAGCCCAAGTTGCTGAAAAGTAACGTTGAGCCCTGATGGATCCGATGGCAAAGTGTGGTCAAAAATTTTAAATTTATATAAAATAATTAATGAGACACTTTCGGATAATATAAATGTATCTTATAATGAGATAAACTACCACAAAGGCAAACAGCCCCCCTCAAAAAAGGCTGTTGCCAATGAAAACAAACAGTGTAAACACACTAGAAAACATGACTCCAGGCACTGAAAAAACTGGCCCGGAATCAGTCATCAATTACACTCTATCTGATGCAAAACAGAGACTCCCAGGGGAGAATCTGTAGAACATCAGATGGAAGATGCAGAACACAAACGTTATACACCCATGGGTGAAAACGTAACTATGGGGAAAATAACAGAAAACATTCTGTAACCAAGCAACTCTCCCAGGAAATTTTAGAAATGAAACTTCTCAAAAATATGCCAAAAGCATGGGAGAATTGCCAGGGGGGACTTTAGAAGGCTAGGGGAGAGGAAACACTGAATAAGCAGTGCAACAATTAGCAAGAATGACAACAAGAGACCCATGCCTCGAAAATAGGCAACTTAACATAATTTCATCAAAAAATTTTAAGTACAGCCCTGATTATTTTTTGCCACTTCTTTTTCCTCTCCTCCTTCTATCCTCCTTAGAATCACATTTTCTCCAAAAATTACGTGTCTGGCATCCTTTAAACTGAGATTTACAAGCACAAAGATCAGTGAGATGTTGACTGATGAAGGGCCAAACAGAGAATGATAATTGGCGCCAATTTCGGGACGACTGCGTCACTGCGCATGTGCAGTAGAGGCGTACTATGGAGGTCCTTTAGGACATGATTTCTTTTTGTTTTGGATGCAAATTTTGGGGATTGGGGGGCAAAATTTGTGTTTGGCCCTGGTTTTGTTGGAGTTAGCACCAGCTAAGTCTGGGTCATTGGTACAGTATAAAAATATAAATAAGGCTCTTTCTTGCACCAATGCCAACCTACCTATGAATTTTCATGAACGTAGGTGGAGCCATTGTCAAATTATCATCTGGAAACCAATTGTTTACGATTTATTATGTTCCAAGGTCACTGTGATCTTGGCCTTTGACCTAGTGAGTCCAAAATAAATAGGGATCTTCCACTCACCTAGACCAACCTACCTATGAAGTTTCATGAATGTGGGTCAAACCATTATCAAGTTATCGTCCGGAAACCAATTGTTTACGATTTACTATGTTGAAGGTCATTGTGACCTTGAGCTTTCACCTAGCAAGTCCAAAATAAATAAGGTTCTTCCTCTCAACGATACCAACCTACCTATGAAGTTTCATGAACGTGGGTCGAAACATTAACAAGTTATCATCCAGAAACCAATTGTTTACGATTTACCATGTGCAAGGTCACTGTGACCTTGACCTTTCACCTACCGAGTCCAAAATAAATAGCGTTCTTCCTCTCACTGATGCCAACCTAACTATGAAGTTTCATGAACATGGGTCGAACCATTATCAAGTTATCTGGTAACCTATTGTTTTTGATTTACTATGTTCAGGGTCACTGTGACCTTGACCTTTGACCTAGTGAGTCCAAAATAAATAGGGTTCTTTCTCTCACAAAGGCCAACCTACATTTGAAGTTTCATGAATGTGGGTTGAACCGTAGTCAAGTTATCATCCGGAAACCAATTGTTTACAATTTACTATGTTCAAGGTCACTGTGACCTTGGCATTTAACCAAGCAAGTCCAATATTAATAGGGTTCTTCCTCCTACCGATACCAACCTACCTATGAAGTTTCATGAACATGGGTTGAACCATTACCAAGTTATCATCCGGAAACCAATTGTTTATACCCGCCAGCCATTCATCAAACTATAAGTCGAGTTTGACTTCGTCACAACTCGACTAAAAATCAATATCTGCAGAAGCACTAACCACAGTCATGCTGTTGAGTGTCTTTACGTACATTATATAGATTATTATCAAATCTGTCAATGCCATTGATTCATTTTAAAAGTTGTTCATGAATTCACTGTTTTGAGAACATTTATTGGAAAGTTTATAATGGCAATTCCCCAAATAATTGTTGGCCCTTTATCCAACGTAATGGCCAAACCCGTTCACAGAAATAATCATTCAATTGCATTATTGTTTCATTTTTTTGTATCAAAAACATAGCTTACGACCTCTCACTGGGATTCCAATTAGGGGGTATAAGCTATATTTTTGATGCAAAAAAGGAAAAAAATCTGTTATTCAAGAATTCTGTTTTCCAAGTGTTGTCTGCCTTTCGTGTTAGATAAAAAGTCAACAATGCTAATTCTTGGTGACAAGATATTACAGGCTTTTGCTGGAATACGAAGCTCATTCAAAATATTTATACAAGAGCATCAAAACTTTTAACCCTTTACCCAACATGTCTAGAAAACAATATTTACAAAAATATTTTCTTGAATAAGTAAATATTTTTTATGCCTTAAAAACATATCTTACAACTGTTATGAAGGGGTTATAAATATAATAAAAACTGAATAGCAATTTCTGAATAGTTTGGGTTAAAATATTGCTATTAGGTTCATTAAATGGATAAATAGAGCCCTGATAGTAGCTAACTGCACTCCGGACACGCGAATGAACAATATATAAACAGAAAGATGCACCTCTGGTAATTATATTTCATCAAAATGATATGCAGTTGTACCTGTATGGCAGATGTGTTAACTTCAAACTTCTTGAAAATAGCAAAAGCTTCCTCATACAGTTCATTGCTTATAGCAATATTGGCAATATCAGGAGCATCATAATTGTCAAGGCGATTGATGTATTCCATGACGCGTGAACGGTCAGCTTTGATGGCAGTCAGAATCAACAAGTTCTGAAGGTTTCTGTAACAACAAAAAAATGAAAGTGTCAATGACACTGTAGCTCAACTTGTCAAGACATGTACATGTATAGTATGTGACATAGCAATGACAAACATCTAGGTAATGACCTGATAACAAAGGTACATGTAAAGTATTGTAATGGTCTGTACATAAATACTGACCGTAGCCTGAAACAAATGTATAGGTAAAGTATTGTAAAGGTGGGTGACAGTCAGATGCTAAACTAGAAAAGAAATCTTGGAGTCTCAGAGTGGGACTGCACCACAAAATATATGTTCTCATAGCAAAGTGATAACAAAGGCACCCCAAAACACACTCGTTCCTGTCACAAGGTGAAAACAAAGGTACCCAAGAAGTTTTGTGAAGATCAGTTCATAAATACGAGCTGTAAAGAAGTTGTGACAAAAAAACTGATTGGACCTAATTTCGGTACAAAATGGCCACTGGCAGCCATCTTGAATTTTAGACATTTTCCATGTTACTAAACATTCATACAAAAATTTATTCAAATCAGAACTTTCATACAGAAGTTCTGTACAAAAGACTGATTGCACTAATTTTGGTACAAAATGGCTGCTGGTGGTCATCTTGAATTTCCGACCACACCCAAAAGCACTCGTTCTCATTCCACGGTGATAACAAAGGTACCCAAGACGTTTCGTGAAGATCTGTTCATAAATACAAATTCTAGCCCGAGCCGTATTGACACGTGCACTTACAGTGTGTAAGTAGCACCGAAAAAATCAAAGTTCATCTAATTTGCATAATTTCTGCACGAGAAAAAACCCTGTATTATATGTGATGTATCCCATGGTACTAAACATTCACACAAAAAATTATTTAAATCAGTGCTTTCATATGGAAGTTCTGTGCAAAAATCTGATTGCACCTAATTTTGTACAAAATGGCTGCCATCGGCCAACTTAATTTCGGACCGGACCCCAAAACACTCGTTTTCGTCCCACGGTGATACCAAAGGTACCCAAGAAGTTTCGTAAAGATCGGTTCATAAATACGGCCTCTAGCCCGAGCCGTATTGGCATTTGCACTTACAGTGCTGAAAGTAACACTAAATACATAAAGTTAGTCTAATTTGCATAATTTACTCACGAGAAAAAAACCCGTATTATATGTGATGTATCCCATGGTACTAAACATTCATACAATAAAAATTATTCAAATCAGCGCTTTCATATGGAAGTTCTGCGCAAAAATCTGATTGCACCTAATTTTTATTGAATGCCAAAGAAATGGATACGGACGCCGAACGGACGGACAAAGGATGGTCACCCTGGATGCCGGCATTACGTGTACCATACATAGTATGGGTACATATAAAAACCCGTACTGTATGTGATGTATTCCATTTTACTAAACATTCATACAAAAGTTTATTCAAATCAGAACATTCATACAGAAGTTCTGTACAAAAGACTGATTGCACTAATTTTGGTACAAAATGGCTGCTGGTGGCCATCTTGAATTTCGGACCACACCTAAAAACAACCATTCTCATCCCACGGTGATAACAAAGGTACCCAAGAAGTTTCGTAAAGATTGGTTCATAAATATAGCCTGAGCCATATAGAAGTTGTGTACAAAAAACTGATTAGACCTAATTTCGGTACAAAATGGCCACTGGCAGACATCTTGAATTGTGGACCGCACTCAGAAAAACTCGTTCTCGTCCTAAGGTTTGTTTGTTGGTGGTTAACGTCACATATTTATGCACCATGGCTAATCGTGACACAACATGGAGATGAAGTCAAGTTTAGTCAATCGTTGATCTACATGTTGCTCATTTTAGAGGACTTTCACCACAAGCATTGGTGACTGGGTCCTATTTTACTAGTAAAGCGGAACTGGTTTACCACAGTAAACAAGTGCTGCTTACTTCCCGGGGTTCCCATGGGGATCTCGTCCCAAGGTGATAACGGAGGTACCCAAGAAGTTTCGTGAAGAACGGTTGATAAATACAGCCTGTAGCCCGAGCTGTATTGACATGTGTACTTACTGTATGTAAGTTGCACTGAAAAAAATCAAAGTTCATCTAATTTGCATAATTTCTGCACGAGAAAAAAACCCGTATTAAAGGTGATGTATCCCATGGTACTAATCATTCACACAAAAATTTTTCAAATCAGCGCTTTCATATGGAAGTTCTGTGCAAAAATCTGATTGCACCTAATTTTGTACAAAATGGCTGCCATCGGCCATCTTGAATTTCGGACCGCACCCAAAAACACTCGTTCTCGTCCCACAGTGATACCAAAGGTACCCAAGAAGTTTCGTAAAGATCGGTTTATAAATATGGCCTCTAGCCCGAGCCGTATTGGCATTTGCACTTACAGTGCTGAAAGTAACACTAAATACATAAAGTTAGTCTAATTTGCATAATTTATGTACGAGAAAAAAACCCGTATTATATGTGATGTATCCCATGGTACTAAACATTCATACAATAAAAATTATTCAAATCAGCGCTTTCATATGGAAGTTCTGCGCAAAAATCTGATTGCACCTAATTTTGTACAAAATGGCTGCCAGCGGCCAACTTAAATTTCGGATCGGACCTAAAAACACTCGTTCTCGTCCCACGGTCATAACAAAGGTACCGAAGAAGTTTTGTAAAGATCAGTTCATAAATACGGCCTCTAGCCCGAGCTGTATTGAACTGCTGACAGACAGATGGACAGACGGATAAATGGCCATGGCATAAGCTCAAATTTGGCTTCGCCAAAGTTGAGCTAATGACAAATATTGTAATATTTGTGTTGACATCTGAATTGGAGAATTCTCAGGATTCCTACACATTTTTGAATGGTAATTTTAAGGACGTTCCCGGTCATATTTAGTAAAAATATAAGACAGGGCTTAGAAGTCTTTTCTAGGCTGGGAGCAGTAGCATACAGTACATGCAGAATTTGGTACTTGAACCATCAGTTGGTGTTCATCTACCCATACACTTACTTGCTAAACCAGGAGAAACTTGAGGAATCAACAGACAAATCTGCAATTCATGGACCACTGGGAAAAGTATCTAGGAGTCCATGAGCTACTGTAAGTGCCCAGAAACCAAAAAAGTGCTATTTTTAGAAACAGTAACCTCTGCAAGAACAAAACTGAAAATTGATGGGAGATTTTTTTTTTCCCATATGTGAGGGTATCAAACCTGTGTAAGTTTGGATCTTTAATAGTGCAATGAATAGAACCCAACTTATTACAGAATCTATATTTATACCTACAGGTCTGTAAACTTCGAACTTGTGGTTGCGAATTCAAAACTTCACTGGGTTCTTCTCTTTTTGTAAGGTTACCTAATCTGTAAATTGAGAGGATTTCCAATACAAAACTAAACTTATTGTCTCCCCTTGGGAACCCTTGGAAGTGAAGAAGTAGTTGTTTTACTGTGGTAAACAACCTCTGTTTTATTGGTAACAGAGGACCTGGTCACCGATGCCTGGGGTGGAAGTCTAAAATAGGAAACAGGGTTATCAACGATTGAATGGACTTGGACTTTATATCCATTTTGCGATCTCGATTAACATTGTGCACAAATAGTTGACCTTAAACACCAATACAAAAATAATGGACAATAAAGTTACTGCCTGAAAATCAGTTTTAGACTATGTTCTAATTATAAAAGTTCCATTACGACCAACTTTTTCACTACGACCAAATCCAAAATCAATAGGTTTTTTTCTTTTTATTTGGAAATATTTGTACAAGTTGACCTGTTATTGCCCCCAAAACAAGTGCCTTTTTAAGATTAGTGACCTTGACCTTAAAGTTTAGACAATGAATTAGAAAATCAATAGGGTTCTTCTCCCAAGTGGGTACCAGCCCTGTAAGTATGGTGGCCCTGCGTTACGAAGAACTAAAGTTATTAAGTGGAAACCAACTGTTTATGTCTGCCTGCCTTACATCATTTATTTATTTATTTGGGTTTAACGACACTTTCGACAGCCAGGGTCACCTCATGTCGGATTGTCTTACATCAAGCAATGAGTCAAGTACAACTATGTCACAACCCTACTAAAAATCTTTTTTGTTCAAGACAGTGTGCTGGAACGTTGACCACCTTAAGTTGACGTATATGCTCATGTTGTTTTGCACTAAAGCCTTTAGTGATCACCATATTGGGTGACAAAATCATGCTGCAAAAATTGTTCCTGTACCTGCCAGCAATTTTTGAAAACCATAAATATTCCAAACCCTCTATACATATTCTCATTCTCCTTGGCAAATTTTTGACAAAGAGTTTTATGCTTTTTCACAGAATATAATTATTACCCTTGGTGAAAACTTCATAGTGCAGTAGTTACATAATAAATCTTTCTTAACCATCAAAATGAAAGTGTCAATGACACTTTAGCTTAACTTGACTGTGTGTTCTGTTTGATGAAAAGGATAATGTTCAATGTTTATGAAAAGATATTGAAATAGGACAAGATTTGTGATAATTGAGAATATGTTAATTCCTGTTCTCTGTATAATATGTTTTCAATAAAAATAATTTGAGGTGTAGACTGCACTAAAGAATTGAGGGGTGGGTTAATATGACCCTCACAGTTAATGTGTGTCAACCAAAGTTACCAAGTTACAGTGAAATTATTCCAAAACGAGTCATCCTATCAAGTTACAATGAAATCCCTTCATAAATACAGCCTGTAGACTGTGCTAAAGATTTTTGGGCTTCGGGCCTGTGTAGCCATCATTGTTGACCGATCTCAACCAAAAGGGGATGTCCTCGTCTAGACATTATACTGAGTCATCCTACCAAGTTACAATGAAATCCCTTCATAAATATGACCTGTAGACTGTGCTAAAGGTTTTTGGGCTTCGGGTCCCTGTAGTCGCCATAGTTGACCAATCGCAACCAAAAGGGGACACTCTCATCTGGATATTATATGGAATCATCCTACTAAGTTACAATGAAATCCCTCCATAAATACAAACTGTAGATTGTGCTAAAGGTTTTCGGGTTTTGGGCCCGGGCAGCCATCATAGTTGTCAGATCGCGACCAAATGGGGAAGTTCTCATCTAGACATCATACAGTCATCCTACCAAGTTAGAATGAAATCCCTCCATATTAAATATGACCTGTAGACTGTAGTAAACGTTTTTGAGTTTCGGGCTTGGGCAGCCGTCACGGTTGGTACATAAAGACCAAAAGGGGATGTTCTCATCTAGACATTATACAGAGTCATCCTACCAAGTTACATTGATATCCCTTTATAAATACGACCTGTAGACTGTGCTAAAGGTTTTGGGCTTGGGCAGCCATCATGGTTGGCCGATCGCGACCAAAAGAGGACATTCTCATTGAGACATGACCTCAAACCTGCATATGAAATTTTGTGACGATTGGACAAGAACTACAGGGTGTAGCCTGTGCTAAAGGAAAATGTGAACAGACTCACAGACTTCCGTACGTGTGATGGCAATAGCTTATCTTGACTTTGTCAAGTTAAGCTAACAATGATCTTTATAAAGGATTTGAAAAAAAGCTTGAGTTTCAACTTGAGTAGTGTCTTTTGTAAAGTCTAACTCATTGTCTGTTGTTGATGGATGGTCCTGCCCATTACAAAAATATTCTGTTACAAAGTGGAGGTAGGTTCCAGACTCTTATTTACAAATATATGCCTAACATTAGGAATAGCCCTCTCATCAATAATTTTTGAATTCAAGAGACTATTGTACTTTTCATCAAACTAACCTGCTTTCATGAAAACAGCAAGAAACTACTTGATAGGTAGGAGTTAAACTACTCCCTTTATGAACTGATAATGGACTAACAAAAGCAAGAAAAAAACATTAGTTTTGACATACCTATGTTCACTGAACACTGAATTATCAAGTACTATCTTCTCAAGTAACTCAATGAGTTCATTTGGAAGGTCAGCAGTCATGAATGCTTTGACTGTCACAGAAATATCTTCTGGATCTTGAGTTTCAGACAGTGCCGTCTGTACAACCTGTGAATATAGAGAACATTAATACAAGATTTGCTAACTTGCAATATCCATATGAAACAAAAAACAAGAGGTCCCGGGGGGCAGAGACACGCACCTGACAAAGTTGTTTAAAGAAGGATTTAATCAGCATCCATAGCTAGTTAATGCTACTGCAGAAATAAATATTTAGAACTCTGTTGTCCATGTCAGATGATGCATTCTAGTACTGAGATCCTACCACAGAAATACTGCCTAGATTTCCAGTAATGCAAAACTTGGGAGCCCAAATATCAGGCTAGGGACTTAACTTGAACAAACTTGAATCTGACACCTCCATCCCCAACCTAAACTTGATGAAAAGTGATAGATGGAAGCCATCACTGTGGGCACCCACATTTGAAATGTTTTGCAATTTGAAGAGTATACACTACAGTAAAACCTTTCTTGAGAGACCATCTGTTTTGAGGCCAGTGAAATATTGAACTGGATACCTGTTTTGGGTTCCAGGGTATTTATATCATTATTATATTATTATATAAAAGAGATATTTATAATGAAAAGTCTTGTTTTCCAGTCAAATTTCCAATAACAGCAGCTATTCCGGTTTACTTGGTTTATTGTGAGCATGCACAGACACACGGAATAAAAGCCAGGTCGTTTTATTGAGCAGCTTATATTCTGGTTTATCATTCTGGATTAAACCAACTAAACCTCCTGGAGAGCAGGGTTATCTGGTTTATCATTCTATTCTTGACATGAGCATTGGAGTGCACATAAAAGTTCTAGGCATCGCACAACAACAATAAATGAAAGTGTCAATGACACTGTTGCTCAACTTGTCAAGACATGTACATGAATAGTATGTGACACAGCAATGACAAACATCTAGGTAATGACCTGATAACAAATGTACATATAAAGTATTGTAACAGCCTGTACATAAATACTGGCCGTAGCCTGTAACAAATGTATAGGTAAAGTATTGTAAAGGTGGGTGACAGTCAGATGTTAAATAGAAAAGAAATCTTTGAGTCCCAGAGTGGGTCTGACTGAACCCCAAAATATTTGTTCTCATAGCACAGTGATAACAAGGGCACCCCAAAACACACTCATTCCTGTCCCAAGGTGAAAACAAAGGTACCCAAGAAGTTTCGTGAAGTTTCGTGAAGATCAGTTCATAAATACAAGCTGTATAGAAGTTGTGACAAAAAACTGATTGGACCTAATTTCGGTAAAAAAATGGCCACTGGCAGCCATCTTGAATTTTGGACCGCACTCAGAAACACTCGTTCTCGTCCCAAGGTGATAACAAAGGTACCCAAGAAGTTTCGTGAAGATCGGTTGATAAATACAGCCTCTAGCCCGAGCCGTATTGACATGTGCACTTACAGTGTATAAGTAGCACTAAATAAATCAAAATTCATCTAATTTGCATAATTTTTGCACGAGAAAAAAACCTGTACTGTATGTGATTGACTTTACTAAACATTCCTACAAAAATTTATTCAAATCAGAACTTTCATACAGAAGTTCTGTACAAAAGACTGATTGCACTAATTTTGGTACAAAATGGCTGTTGGTGGCCATCTTGAATTTCGGACCACACCCAAAAACACTCGTTCTCATCCCACGGTGATAACAAAGGTCCCCAAGAAGTTTCGTAAAGATCGGTTCATAAATACGGCCTCTAGCCTGAGCCGTATAAAAGTTGTGTACAAACAAGAGGCCCCAGGGGGCCTGAGGGCGCTCACCTGACATGGTAGTCTAAAAATCAAACCAGGGACTTGACTTGAATAAGCTGCATACGCCCCTCCTAAGAAAAGCATATACCAACTAGATGAAGTGATTGTGCCCACACAATACACAGGATTTTCCTTCTATTTTCAGTTCCTGCACTTTTACGTCCCAAAATTGAGATAAATGCATAAAAAACAGATTTTTTTCCAAACAAAATACTTTCAGCCAAAATTTTTTTCTTCTTCTTAAAACGCATAAAAAACGCTAAAACTAATTTCCGGATTTTGGTCCAAAATTTTCTAAGTCCCACCCGGACCCCAAATTCTTGGTGTAAAAAAAAAAATGTTTTTTTTTTTGTCTTAAAATTGACAGAAACGCATAAAAAACAAAAAAAATTATGGATTTTGGTCCAAAATTTTCAAAGTCCCACCCGGACCCCAAATATTCAGGGTAAAAAAAATATATTTTTTTTTGTCTTAAAACTGACCGAAATGCATAAAAAACAAGAACAAAAATTTCCGGATTTTGGTCCAAAATTTTCGAAGTCCCACCCGGACCCAAAATTTTCGGTGTAAAAAAAAAAATTTCTTTTTGTCTTAGAATTGACAGAAACGCATAAAAAACACAAAAAAATTTTTTTACGGATTTTGGTCCAAAAGTTTTTAAGTCCCACCGGACCCCATATTTTCAGGGTAAAAAAAAAAAAAAAAAAATTTTTTTGTCTTAAAATTGACAGAAACGCATAAAAACAAAAATTCCAGATTTTGGTCCCAAATTTTCTAAGTCCCACCCGGACCCAAAATTTTCAGGGAAAAAAATTTTTTTTTTTTTTTTTTTTGTCTTAAAATTTACCAAAACGCAGAAAAAACAAAAAAAATTTTTTTGGGGATTTTGGTCCAAAAATTTTCTAAGTCCCACCCGCACCCCAAAAGGGGAAAAAAAAAAAAAAAAAAAATTTTTGTCTTAAAATTGACCAAAATGCAGAAAAAACCCCAAATTTTTTTTTTCGCATTTTGGTCCAAAATTTTCTAAGTCCCACCCGGACCCCAAATTTTCAGGGGAAAAAAAATAAAAATTTTTTTGTCTTAAAATTGACAGAAACGCAGAAAAAACAAAAAAATTTTTTTTCTCGGATTTTGGTCCAAAATTTCGAAGTCCGCAACTGGACCCCAAATTTTCAGCCTAAATATCAACCCAGGGATTTGGCTTCAACAAACTTGAATCTCACCCCCCTAAGGATGCTGCATACCAAATATCAAAACATTCTTATTGCTAGATCTGAAGAAGAAGATTTTTCAAAAATACTCCTCATACTGCACTAATTTAAACATTTGGGCTCCCATAGAGAGCCCAAATATCGACCCAGGCAATTGATTTCAATAAACATGTGAAACAATCTTCCAAAGATGTTATATGTGAAATTTTAAAGCTTTTCGAGCAGTGGTTTCGGAGAAAAGTAGTCTTATGTTTTTCCCATTACCCACAGTGTTAAAAAATGCTGACTCAGCACTTTTTCAAAGTCCCCAAAAACTACCCCATCATAAAACCGATGGCAACTTTTTTTGATCATTCCATTCTGTTGGTCCTAAGGAAGCTTCACAACAAATAAGAATTCTCAGTGCCGTGTAGTTTTGGAGATATGGGCGTTTTCATTTTTTTCTATTTTTAGCTCCTGTGATTCCACGGGGCTACGGGGAAAAAAATTTCGGCATAAATTCGGTACTTATGACCCAATAAGCACTCATGTAAATTTTGGTTCAAATCGGCCTCGCGGTTTGGAAAATAGACATTTGGGGCGAGGCCAAAATTTTTGCCCCTCCTTTAACATCGTCAAATATAGCCCCTCCAACTTCTCTTGAACAAACTTGAGTCTACACCTCAAAAGGAAGCTGCATACCAGATATCAAGTCTCTGCTATTGCTTTTTCTTGAGAAGAAGATTTTTTAAGAATTGGAGCATTTTTGCCCCATCCCTCTGCTCAATGTGAGCCGTAACCTAATTTGACAAAAAATCAAAGTCTGCATACATAACCCCTTCTCACATGAAATTTCATTAATATGCGGCCAGTGGTTTGGGAGAAAAAGCCCAAACACCACCTTCACGACAGATGCCGGACGCCGGACGACAGTCGATGGACGACGGACGAAAAGTGATCAGAATAGCTCACCCTGACTTTCAGTCAGGTGAGCTAAAAACTGATTAGACCTAATTTCGGTACGAAATGGACACTGGCAGCCATCTTGAATTTTGGACCGCACTCAGAAACACTTGTTCTCATCCCAAGGTGATAACAGAGGTACCCAAGAAGTTTCATGAAGATCGGTTGATAAATACAGCCTCTAGCCCGAGCCGTATTGACATGTGCACTGACTGTGTGTAAGTAGCACTGAAAAAATCAAAGTTCATCTAAATTGCATAATTTCTGCACGAGAAAAAAACCCGTATTATATGTGATGTATCCCATGGTACTAAACATTCATACAAAAAATTATTCAAATCAGCACTTTCATATGGAAGTTCTGTACAAAAAACAGATTTCTGCATCATCGGTACAAAATGGCGGCTGGCAGCCAACTTGAATTTCGGATCAGACCTCAAAACACTCGTTCTCGTCCCACAGTCATAACAAAGGTACCCAAGAAGTTTTGTAAAGATCGGTTCATAAATACGGCCTCTAGCCCGAGCCGTATTGAATTGTTGACAGACAGACGGACGACGGACAACTGGCCATGGCATAAGCTCAAATTTGGCTTCGCCAAAGTTGAGCTAAAAATCCAGCAAGAGGATCACAGATCCAGAAGTCGAGTTTTGACATTACATTCTGAAGAAATAAGCTATTTATAGTAACAGTGACCTTGACTTTGGGGTCCCAGACTCCGAAATCAATAGGTGTCTTCGCTTCCTATAGGGTAACCTCTGGTATAAGTTTGGTAAAGGTGCATCAAATAGAACTAAAGTTATTGCCCGGAAACCAATTTGTCATAAAATATTCTATTTATAGTAACAGTGACCTTGACCTTGGAGTCCCAGACACCGAAATCAATAGGTGTCTTCCCTTCCTATAGGGTAACCTCTGGTATAAGATTGGTAAAGGTGCGTCAAAGAGAACTAAAGTTATTGCCAGGAAACCTTTTTGTCACAAAATATTCTATTTATAGTAACAGTGACCTTGACCTTGGGGCGCGAGACTCTGAAATCGATAGGTGTCTTCCTTTCCTATAGGGTAACCTCTGGTAAAATTTTGGTAAAGGTGCATCAAACAGAACTAAAGTTATTGTCCGGCAACCAATTGTTGACGCCCGCTGCACGCCACTTCATCAAACTATAAGTCGAGTTTGACTTCATCAAAACTCAACTAAAAATATTCTGATTTCGTGTGTCAGTTAAGATATAAACAATGCCGGATTCATGAAGAAAGCAATAAATAAAGAGAGAGAAACGATAAAAAAGTTGATAATGTTTATTTTGCCCACAAAAACGGCTTTGCAAAAATACTCGATTCTCAACTGAAAGAGTGTTTTTCTATAGGAAAATTTTGTTTTGCAACTTTCAGAAGACTCTTTTTGGTCATTTTATTTCTATGGTAGCAAATGAAACAACTCAATAGAGTTCAAGGGGACCTGTGCATAGAAATCCCGTGAATGAGTCTGATAGGTACGCCTAACCGGTTTCGTTCTGATTGGAGAACTCGTCAGAGGCAAAGGTAACTACTTGTGGCTCAGCCTTATATACTATCTCGGCTCAGTGTGGCAGATGCAGAGTGATGACGTAATGCTAGGGCTTTTGTATTGGCATATACTGATTTATATATACAGGTACTACACTCCGACCCGGAATCTTCTAAAAATACGGACCAGCGCCGATTAAGTGAAGTCCATTGGATATTCACACTCAAAACACTACAACCATTTGGCCTGAACAGAAAGGACTTTTAATTAAGTGGTATATATATATTTCTATGGTAGCAGTAACGCAATTTCTGACACTATCATCGGAAAGTGTCTTATCACTCTTATGCGGACCTTTTCAAAGATGGTTTTCAAAGATTGTTTAAAAATGAAAGCAGGAATATGTTTCCCACACTTTGGATATCGCCCCTCCAAAAAAACGCGTCCCCGCTTCACGTTTTCTAGCGACATCATGCCAAGGTTTACGTGGAATTGTATTCTCATTAAACATATCATTCCATTGGGATTTCTAAACCACAGTTTAGGTTTCTACGGAATAGTGAACCAAGTAAACCAGAATAGTTCACTGAAACATACCCAATATGTGAAATTTCGAAAATTCAAGGGCAAGCACTCTTCGATAAATGAAAGTGTCAATGACACTGTAGCTTAACTTGTGTGTTGTGTTTGATGAAAAGGATAATCTTCAATGTTTATGAAAGGATTATGAAATAAGACAAGAATTGTGATAATTGGGAATATGTTCATTTCTGTTCCCTGTATGCTATGTTTATGATAAAAATAACATGAGGTGTACACTGTACTAAAGAGCTGAGGGGTGGGTTAATATGACCTCACAGTTAATGTATGTGGCCCTCACATATAATGTATATCAACAAAAGTTACCAAGTTACAGTGAAATTATTCCAAAACGAGTCATCCTATCAAGTTACATTAAAATCCCTTCATAAATATGGCCTGTAGACTGTGCTAAAGGTTTTCGGGCTTCGGGCTCTGGCAGCCATCATGGTTGAATGATCGCAACCAAAAGGGAACATTCTCATATGGGCATCATCTGGAGTGATCCTACAAAGTAACAATGAAATCCCTTTATAAATATGACCTGTAGACTGTGCTCACGGTTTTAGGCTTCGGGCCCCTGAAGCCGTCACAGTTGACCAATCATGACCAAAAGGGGATGTCATCATCTAGGCATTATATGGAGTCAAACTTACGGGTTACAATGAAGTCCTTCCATAAATATGACCAATAGACTATGCTAAAGGTTTTGGTGATTTGGGTTCAGGCAGCCATCAAGGCTGAATGATCGCGACCAAAAGGGGACTTTCTCATCTAGACATTATTTAGAGTCATCCTACCAAAGTACAATGAAATCCCTTCATAAATATCACCTGTAGACTGTGCTAAAGATTTTTGGGCTTTGGGCCCCTGTAGCCAACACAGTTGCCTAATGGTGTCCAAAAGGGGCTGTTCTCATCTAGACATTACATGAAGTCAACCTACAAAGTTACAATGAAATCTCTTCATAAATATGATCTGAAGACAGTGCTAAAGGTTTTCGGGCTTCAAGCTTGGGCAGCCATCATGGTTGAATGATCGCAACCAAAAGGGGACATTCTCATCTGGACATCATCTGGAGTGATCCTATGAAGTTACAATGAAATCCCTTCAAAAATATGACCTGTAGACTGTGCTCAAGATTTTTGGGCTTCAGGCACCTGTAGCCATCACAGTTGACCAACCACGGCCAAAAGGGGATTTCATCATCTAGGCATTACATGGAGTCAACCTAACAAGTTACAATGAAATCCTTCCATAAATATGACCGACAGACATGCTAAAGGTTTTTGGGCTCGGGCAGCCATCAAGGCTGAATGATCATGACCAAAAGGGGACATTCTCATCTGGACACTATTTGGAGTCATCCTACCAAGCTATAATGAAATCCCTTCATAATTATGACCTGTAGACTGTTCTAAAGGTTTTCGGGCTTTGGGCCCCTGAAGCCGTCACAGTTGCCCAATCATGTCCAAAAGGGGTTCTCATCCAGACATTATATGAAGTCAACCTACCAAGTTACAATGAAATCCCTTCATAAATATGACCTGTTGACTGTGCTTAAGGTTTTCAGGCTTCGGGCTCGGGCAGCCATCATGGTTGAATGATCGCAACCATAGGGGACAATCTCATCTGGGCATCATCTGGAGTGATCCTACAAAGTTACAATGAAAGCCCTTCAAAAATATGACCTGTAGACTGTGCTCAAGGTTTTTGGGCTTCGGGCACTTGTAGCCATCACAGCTGACCAATCACGACCAAAAGGGGATGTCATCATCTAGGCATTATATGAAGTCAACCTAATACGTTACATTGAAATCCTTCCATAAATATGACCTTTTACCTATGCTAAAGGTTTTTGGGCTCGGGCACCCATCAAGGCTGAATGATCGCAATCAAAATGGGACGTTCTCATCTAGACATTATTTGGAGTCATCCTACCAAGTTACAAAGAAATACCCTCATAAATATGACCTGTAGACTGTGCTAAAGGTTTTTGGGCTTCGGGCTCGGGTAGCCATCATGGTTGAATGATCGCAACCAAAGGGGACAATCTCATCTGGGCATCATCTGGAGTGATCCTGCGAAGTTACAATGAAATCCCTTCATAAATATGAACTGTAGACTGTGCTCAAGGTTTTCGGGCTTCGGGCACCTGTAGCCATCACAGTTGACCAATCACAACCATAAGGGGATGTCATCATCTAGGCATTATATAGAGTCAACCTAACAGGTTACAATGAAATACTTCTATAAATATAACCATTTGCCTATGCTAAAGGTTTTTGGGCTTGGGCACCCATCAAGGCTGAATGATCACGGCCAAAATGGGACGTTCTCATCTAGACATTATTTGGAGTCATCCTACCAAGTTACAATGAAATCCCTTCATAAATATGACCTGTAGACAGTGCTAAAGGTTTTCGGGCTTCGGGCACCTTTAGCCGTCAAAGTTGCCCAATCATGTCCAAAAGGGGTTCTCATCCAGACATTATATGAAGTCAACCTACCAAGTTACAATGAAATCCCTTCATAAATATAACCTGTTGACTGTGCTTAAGGTTTTCGGGCTCGGGCAGCCATCATGGCTGAATGATCGCAACCATAGGGGACAATCTCATCTGGGCATCATCTGGAGTGATCGTAAGAAGTTACAATGAAATCCCTTCATAAATATGACCTGTAGACTGTGCTCAAGGTTTTCGGGTTTTGGGCACTTGTAGCCATCACAACTGACCAATCATGACCAAAAGGGGATGTCATCATCTAGGCATTATATGGAGTCAACCTAACAGGTTACAATGAAATCCTTCCATAAATATGACCTTTTGCCTATGCTAAAGGTTTTTGGGCTCGGGCACCCATCAAGGCTGCATCATCGCGATCAAAATGGGACCTTCTCATCTAGACATTATATGGAGTCATCCTACCAAGTTACAATGAAATCCCTTCATAAATATGACCTCTAGACTGTGCTAAAGGTTTTCGGGCTTCGGGCCCCTGTAGGCGTCGCAGTTGCCCAATCACATCCAAAAGGGGAATTTCTCATCTAGACATTGTATGAAGTCAACCCACCAAGTTACAATGAAATTCCTCCATAAATATGACCTGTAAACTGTGCTAAAGATTTTCGGGTTTTGGGCTCGAGCAGTCGTCACGGTTGGCAGATCATGCCCAAATGGGGAAATTCTCATCTAGACATCATAAGGAGTCATCCTACCAAGTTACAATGAAATCCCTCCACATTAAACATGACCTGCAGACTGTGCTAAAAGTTTTTGGGTTTCGGGCTTGGGCAGCCACCACGTTTGATAGATCATGCCCAAAAGTGGACGTTCTCATCTAGGCATTATACAGAGGCATCCTACCAAGTTACAATGAAATCCCTTCATAAATACGACCTGTAGACTGTGCTAATGGTTTTCGGGTTTTGGGCTCGGGCAGCCATACCGGTTGCCCGATCGCGACCAAAAGGGGACATTTTCATCTAGACATGACCCCAAACCTGCATATGAAATTTTGTGACGATCAGACAAGAACTGTCGGGTGTTGCCCGTGCTAAAGGAAAATGTGAACAGACGTCACAGACTCACAGACTAACAGACTTCCGCACACGTGATGGCAATAGCTTATCTTGACTATGTCAAGTTAAGCTAAAAAATGAATCGAAATGAAACAAGATGGGGGGGAGGTGGGGTGGGGTGGGGTCCATCCCTATCAATTCACCAACAGTATCCCATACAATATCTTCAGGCTTTAATATTATAAATGGAACACATCGGATTCACCCTCACCAAAACTTTGTCAACTAGTGGTTTCCTGCATTCATGTATAGCAAAACAGGTCAGAATTTTTTCTTAAGTCTAAAACTAAGAAAAAAATTTGAACAGTGTTTTAAAAATCTCCACAACTGTAACAAGAGGCCCCACGGGGCCTGAAGCGCTCATCTTGTACAGAACACAATTTAAACAGAGTCCAAGAATGAGTCTACATTAAGCAAGCCATCTCCATAGGCCACACTGTCAATCATTGAGTCCCTCAGGAGTGACAAAAATAATCTGGGCATCATGCCTTTTCTTCAGTTGATCATAAGTAAAATGTAGAGCTCCCCTATGAAGCCCCTTGATACAACCTATGTGGATTAATCTTAGTACCTCTAGAGGGTACTGGATACAAAATTTTTAATTCTTCAGTAAAATGGCCAATTCCGGCTCCCATAGAGAGCCCAAATATTAACCCAGGCTCTTGATTTGAACACAGTTAAATCTGACTTCCCTAGAGATGTTGCGTACCAAATATGAAAGCATTCTGACTGTTGGATCTGAAGAAGAGAAATTGTAAAGAAATTTCTTCGAATTGCACTAAGTTCAAATTTTGGCTACCATAGCGAGCCCAAATATTAACCTATGGATCCGATTTGAACAAACTTGAATCTGCCCCCCCTAGAGATGTTGTATACCAAATGTGAAAGCATTCTGACAAGTGAATCTGAAGAAGAAGATTTTTGAAGAAATTCCCTCATATTGTACTAAGTTAAATTTCATGTTCCCATATGGAGCCCAAATATTAACCTAGGCACTCGAATTGAACAACCTGGAATCTGACCCCCCCTAGAGATGTTGTATACCAAATATAAAAGCATTCCGACTGGTGGATCTGTAGAAGAAGATTTTTAAAGAAATTTTCTCATATTGCACTTAGTAAAAATTTGGGCTACCATAGTAAGCCCAAATATATACCTAGGGATCTGATTTGAACAAACTTGAATCTGACCCCCATAGAGATGTTGCATACGAAATATCAAAGCATTCTGAATGATGGATCTGAAGAAGAAGATTTTTTTAAATTACCCTTCATATTGAACAAAGATAAAATTTGGGCTTCCGTAGGAAGCCCAAATATTAACCTAGGGACTTGGTTTGAACAATCTAGAATCTGACCCTCATAACAATGATGTATATCAAATATTAAAAGATTCTGACTGGTGGTTCTGAAGAAGAAGATTTTTAAAGAATATTCCCCATATTACCCTATGTTAAAACTTCGGGCTCCTGCAGAGAGCCCAAATATGAACCAATTAGCTTTATTTCAACAAACTTTTATCCGACCTAGGAATGCTGTATACCAAATATCAAAAGATTGTGATGATTGGTTCTGGAGAAAAGATTTTTAAAAATTTTTGCAAATATGCTGACTCAGCATTTTTTCGATGCCCATTACAGAACACCCTAACATAAACGATGGAAATTTTTTTTTACCATTCAGTTCTACTGGTCATAAGGATACTTCATACCAAATAAAAGCTCTCTGTTCCGTGGGCTTTGGGAAATATGGGCATTTGAAATTATTTCTATTTTTAGCTCCCAGGGTTCCCATGGGGATGCGGGAATTTTTTTTTTTTTGCATGGGTCAAGTACTTATGACCCAATACTACCACAAACCAAATTTGGTTCATACCAGACCATCGGTTCAGAAAATAGAAATTTTGGGCGGGGCCAAAAATCTTACCCCTCCTATTACAAAGCCAAATATTACTTCACGAACTTCGTTTGAACAAACTTGATTCTACACCTCATATGGAAGCTCCATAGGAAATATCAAGACATTGTACACACTGGTTCTTGAGAAGAAGATTTTTAAAATATTTTGGAGCATTTTCCCCCACTCCCTCCCTATGGGGCTGGGCATGCTGAGTTGAACAAAAATGAAATGCCCCTTTGGGACCATCACTCACACAAACTTTCACTTGAATTGGCCCAGTGGCTTTGGAGAAGACCAAAACATGGTGTTGACGGACGACGGACGGAGAGCGATGAGATTAGCTCAGCTTGACTTTGTCAAGATGAGCTAAAAACTGTCTGGTCATGGGTTAATGTTAACGAATGTTGAAGCAATTAACACACATATGAATTTGAAAGCCCTTTGCAAACAGGTCAGAAATTTTCCAAGTCCACACTACTCATTCAACACTGATGACCTAAAAATTGCTATTTTTGACGACTGAAGTCCCATTAATCTGAAAATTGTCAAAAAATGAAAGAAGCTTCGTTTGATCAATCTCAATAGTGTGTATATAAATTATGAGAATCGGTCAAAACAAACTTAAGTAATGATATGACATGTGAAAAATTGTAATTTTTTACGATTAAAGTAAAGTAAAAACTGAAAAGCGTGTTGCCTTTACTGATTGTAACATTGTTACAAAATTTCAAGAGATTCAGTGAAAGCACTATTGAGTTATCATACGACATCTAAAAAATTGCCACTTTTTTAAAGATTCAAGTCCCATAACTCTGGAAAAAAAAAACCCTCAGAAAACCATCAAAAACAGAAAGGAGCTTCATTTGGTCATTTCAATATTATATATATAGTATAAATATTATGAGAATTGGTGAAAGGAAACATCGAGTTTTTGTACGACACAGGAATATGCTGACGGACAGATGCATTTGTTTACGATTATTTATTTATTGGCATTTATGCACAATGGCTAATCATGACCACAACAGCTTTACGGGTGGAGGAAGCCAGAGTACCCAGAGAGAACCACTGAGCAACAGCGAGCAACTGTCAGCTCCCCAACATACTAACTCCATACAAGAAGGGTTAGCATTGGTTGAAGACAGGTGCACCACTGAGGTGCAGTACACCATAGTACACAGTGCCACCATGCCCCCATGTTGGCAATGGGGGTGAAGTGGCTTGCCCAAGGTGCTTTAGGCTCGCAGCCTGCACCTCTTTCTACTGAGCCACTGCACCTCCCACTTTTTACGATTCAAGTCCCATAACTCCAGATTGACAAACTTGAAATCGTAACTAGAGGCTCTAAAGAGCCTGTAATCGCTCACCTGGAACTACAAATAAAAATGATTTCCCACTGGCTTTCCATGGTTAACTATGAGCTGCAATTGTGGTCATGTTTGCAACATTACATCAACATTATATGAGGATCATTGGCAGAAGGTGTCCCAGTCCTCAATCACGTGAAGTTTCAAAACATCTGAATCCATCAAACAGAATCATAGAATGTCTCTGGTGGCCATATTTTCCAGGCAACGGGAACAAAAAGAGGATCGTTTGTAGAAGGCCTCCTATGGACCATTCTTGCTAAGTTTTTGGTTCATGTCAGCTCAATAGTTCCAGAGAGAAGATGAAAATGTGATTTCCCATAGGGTTTTTCTATAGTAACTATAAACCGCAATTGTGGCCAAGTTTGCAACATGATCAACATTAAATGAGGAACGTTGGTAGAGGGCGTCCCAGTCATCAACCATGCAAAGTTTCAAAACATTTGGCCCTGTGGTTTCAGAGAAGAAGAGTTTTCAAAATTGACCAAAGAATCAGAATCGAAGAATGCTTCTGGCGGCCACGCTTTTCATCCAACAGGAATAAAATGAGTAGCAGTTGTAGAGAACCTCTTATAGACCATGCCTGCTAAGTCTGGTTCGCAGTGGCTCAGTACTTTCAGATAAGATGATGAAAATGTGATTTCCTATAGGGTTTCTATAGTAACTATAAGCCACAATTGCAGCCATAATTGCAACCCGATGAAGATTAAATGAGGATCATTGGTAGAGGGGGTTACAGTCATCAGTCACATTAAGTTTCAAAACATTTGGCTTGTAGTTTCAAAGAAGATTTCTTGAAAATACACACATTTATGAATTCTGTTTCAACAAAAAAATCAGTAAAAGAAGGTTAAATATTTTGAAAATTACAATTTTTTCAGACAGTATTCTCTTTCAAATAGCTTTGAATAGGTAAAGGGTTACAGGAAACACATTTTACTCCAATTTTGTCATATCTTAAATGATATAATTCACTGGTCAGCTAAGTTGACATATGGGAAAAGAAAATAAGCAAAACTGCCATGCTTTCCAAACACCTGTCATCAATCAGTATTTCTGATAAGTAACTTGAGAGTCATACATGTATTAATATAATTACAGCTGCACTAGTTTACAGTACAAGTCAAAATAAGTTGTAGGATAATTCTATAAACTATGTATCTTTCTCTTCCTACACTGATAAGACCAGAAGCTGACATCATTTTCTGGAAAGCTCTCACTGATAGCTTTCCAGAAAATGTCAGCTTCTGATCTTGTCAGTGCAGGAGCAGCAGTTTACTTAGTTTATTGCAGTGATGCTACAACTTATTTTGACTTGTACTGTATACACAATATTTTGGGTTTTTTTCCCAGTTCTCAGTGGAGAAAACTGGAAACAACCCTTACCAGATTCTCAAAAAACAAGTATTTTGCCGACAGTACCGATCTTCATGCAGACAGGAGAGGCATTGGGTTAAGCAGGCTTGGCAATTTCAGGAGAGCGATTTTTTAGCTCTCCTTACTGCCCTCCTGAAAGAATTAAGGAGAGCGAAAAATTGCCCTCCTAAATATTTTGGTCTGGGATGATTGAGATTACATGTATTATGCTCACATTAAATTTTTGTTGTAAAGCAAAAATGTAATTTAACTTCAAAGTCACATAACATCACGTAATTTCATTTTGAAAGTGGTTCAGTGGTAAAAGGTAATGGCTGCAACCATACCCAAACACAGTTGCAATCATTTGAAGCAAAATGGGTCACAGCAATATTTTTTTTCTGTCAGTTTGAAGTTCAACAACTGACATCACAGTTTGAGGGGTAATTATTCAAGGAATATTGACACTATAATATACTATCATTACTACTATCCTGTCACTTGAAGCACTTGCACCAGGATGTGACTGTAGATTCAAGCAGACCTGTTGTCCAAGAAAGTCATATGCCTACCACTACCACCTTCAACCCCCCAAGGGGGTTGAAGGTGGTAGTGGTAGGCATTTGACTTTCTTGGACAACAGGTCTGGGTACACACACAGGTCTTGTCAAGTGTGTGTTCAGTTGTTGAGTGAGACATCTAGATGTCTAAGAGATTTTGCTTTACCTTAGTAAAGTTAATAAAATCACTGATGTAGTCTGTTGGTTTCAGTTTCAATGAGTTCGTTCAATTGGATACTTAAAATGCTGTGTAAAGCTAATTGCTCTCCTAAGCTGATTGAGGAGAGCGATTTTTTGCCCTCCTGCATTTTTTAGAATGCCAGGCCTGGTTAAGCATTAGAATATAGCCTCTGGCAGCCACATATTCCCATCCTCTCATAGACCACTCCTGTGAAGTTTGGTTCATGTCGGCTCAGTTGTTCCAGAGAAGAAAATGAAAATGTGATTTCCCATAGGGTTTCTATAGTAACTATAAGCCACAATTGTGGCCAAGTTTGAAACCCAATCAACATTAAATGTGGATCGTTGGTAGAGGGGGTCCCAGTCATTAACCTTGCAAAGTTTCAAAACATTTGGCCCTGTGGTTTCAGAGGAGAAGATTTTTCAAAATCTACCAATCAGAATAAAAAAATGCTTCTGGCAGCCATGTTTTTCGATGCACGGTAACAAAAATGAGGAGCATTTGTAGAAGACCTACCATAGACTATCTCTGCCAGGTTTGGTTCATGTCGACTCAGTAGTTCCAGAGAAGATGATGAAAATGTGATTCCCCATAGGGTTTCTATAGCAACTATAAGCGGCAATTACGGCCATGTTTACAACCCGATCAACATTACATGAGGATTGTTGGTAGAGGGGGTCCCAGTCATCAACCATGCAGAGTTTCAAAACATTTGGCCCTGTGGTTTCAGAGGAGAAGATTTTTCAAAATCCACCAATCAGAATCAAAGAATGCTTCTGGCGGCCAAGTTTTCAAACCCATGGGATCAAAATGAGGATCGTTTGTAGAGGACCTCCCATAGACTATCCCTGCCAGGTTTGGTTCATGTCAGCTCAGTAGTTCCAGAGAAAATGATGAAAATTTGATTTCTCATAGGGTTTCAACAGTAACTATCAGCCGCAATTGTGGCCATATTTGCGACCCAATCAACATTAAATGAGGATCATTAGTAGAGGGGGTCCCAGTCATCATTTATGCGAAGTTTCAAAACATTTGGCCTGGCAGTTTCAGAGGAGAAGATTTTTGAAAATCCACCAACCAGAATCAAAGCCATGTTTTTCATCCGACAGGAACAAAATGAGGATCATTTGTAGTGGACCTCCCCTAGACCATTCCTGCCAAGTTTGGTTCACACCAGCACAGCAGTTACAGAGATGATGAAAATGTGAAAAGTTTACGGACTCCTGATGACAAGTGATGAGAAAAGCTCATTTTAGGCCAGGTGAACTAATAATAATAATTTTAAAGCCTAGAATCCACACACGGTGCTCAATGGCTGTACAATAATTGCATCCATACATATACACACATACATGTACATTCTCTCACAGATACAATGATACATAGATCACTATTATCATTTATTGGTGCCCAATGCCACATCAGCAACCAAGGCTATATCATGGCGATAAAAGCGACAAAACCTAAAAGAAAAAGGATATTGAATTAAAACAAAATAAAAAACAAACTATAACTTTACCAAAACAAGTATGTGAGTGTGACCTGACGAGTAACGAGGCAATCCTCACAGACTCAGTCACACTCACACACCTGGTAATGTCAGTTTATGATCAAAATTAAAAGACCACTGGAGGAAATGCCTTACGAAAAAGGTAGGTTTTAGTACCAGATTTGCATGATTCAAGTGATTCACTATTTTTTATGTCGACTGTAAGTGAATTCCAAAGCCTTGGGCCAGCAATCGCAAAGGCCTTATCACCAGCACTAGTAAATTTAGATGCAGGCTGAACCAGATTGAGTTGACCTGATGACCTAAGAGACCTAGATGGTTTGTGGATGGTAAAGAGATCGGACAGGTAGGATGGTGCAGATCCTGAGATACACTTGAACACCAAAAGGACAATTTTAAATTGAATTCTTTGCTAAGGTAGCCAGTGTAACTCAGAGAGTACTGGTGTTATATGGCAATACTTTTGAGTTCTGGTTATGACCCATGCAGCACAATTTTGGATGTGTTGTAGCTTTTCAAGAATAGATGTTTTAGAGCCCATCAGAAGAGAGTTGCAGTAGTCGAGGCAACCGGTAACAAAGGCGTGGACAAGCTGTTGTGACGTCTGCGTATCAGTGAAGGGTTGAATTCTGCTAATATTTCTAAGATGAAAAAATGCACTTCGAGAGACATGTTTGATATGTTCATCAGCGGCCAAATTTTCATCCATGAAATAACCTAAGTTTCGAACACAGCTACTGGGTTTTATCACAGAACCTCCAATATTGAGGGACAGTTTGGATATTTTTTGAAAGTTGATGAGGTAGACCTATATATATTACTTCTGTCTTGTCATCGTTCAATTTAAGGAAGTTTTTAGTCATCCATGCCTTGATGTCTGAAAGGGGGCGCGGTGGTGTGGCTGTAACCGGTTCTCGTCAGATCGCCGGAGTTAAGCAACATCGAGCCTGGTTAATCTTGGATGGGTGACCATCTGAGTGATCAATTCGGACTCCCACGTTGTGTTCTTGGGCAAGGCACTTAACCCTGATTGTCCACATGGGGGCACGATGACGCCATGTACTAAGGCATACTGCACATCGATGGTACGCATGTCTTCAACCAATCTAACCCTGCCTGAGCTGCAGTGTGGAGTTACGATGTTGGGGAGCTGGCAGCTGCTCGTCGTTGCTTGGTAGTTCTCTCCAGCTTCCACCACCCGTAAAATCGTCACGGTTATGATTAGCCATTGTGCATAAGTATATGACCTTAAACACTAATAAATAAATAAATAAATAAATAAATAAATAAATAAATAAATAAATAAATGATGTCTGTAATACAAAGTTCAATCTTACTGCATGCTTCAGACTCAAAGGCGTGACTAAAACTAATCTACAACTGTGTGTCATCTGCATAAAAATGAAAATTAAGGCCATGGCTTCGGATAATGTCACCGAGAGGTAATACATAGACAGTGTACAGTAGGGGACCCAACAATGATCCTTGAGGGATGCCAAAACATTTGTGACCTTGTCTGACAACTTACTGCCAATAAGGACACTCTGTGTGTGACCATTAAGGTGCGTCGAAAACCAATTAAATGCTTGGTCAGTAAGGCCTATTCTCACTGCCAGTCTTTTATTATTTATTTATTTATTGGTGCTTAACGCCACATCAGCAGCTAAGGCTATATCGTGGCGAGAAATCAGAGAAAAGTAAAACGTCAATATTATGAAGTAAAAGATTGAATAAAAACAAAGGATAATCACAATAGACATGTCAAAGACAAGAATAATTTAAATAACAATGAGCAATGAGATAAGTGAAAGATGTCTACCGCTAAATCAACCTGATGAACTGAGCTTGATGAGTCTAGATTAAAAGAATAAAAACAATTTTAAAATTTGTTAAAAAGGTTGATTACTTTCAAAAATGAAACAATTTTGTGTGGGCTCGTATTGTAAAATAGATCTCTAAGCGATCCAACCGTGAAGTACTGCCCTCTAACAAGATTAAAATCAGTACAATGTAAGAGAATGTGCTCCACTGACAACACCTGCTGACATGGAACACATTCTGGTCGCATATTACCCTCCAACAGAAAGGAATGTGTAAATCGTGTGCGACCAACATGACATCGTGTCAGAATAACATGATCTTTTCTACAGAGGTTACTGGATGGGTAGTGATCAAATATGTTTGGTCGGAAGCGATGGAGCTTGTTATTTGTCGCCCCATCCCATTCCGCCTGCCACATAGATTTGATGTAACAACTAATATGAGGATTAAAATCACTGAAAGGGATCTTAAAATCAGTGAGAGGCTTTGTTAAAGCCTGTTTTGCTGCACTGCCTGCTTTGGTGTTACCAGCGATACCTACATGTCCGGGTAACCAGCAAAACACAATATCATATTGGTCAGACATGAGAGTTGTTAACTTCTCACGAAGTTCCAAAATTAGAGGGTTCTTCAACCTGGGGTTGAGCAAAGCAAGCAAAGAGGAAAGAGAGTCAGAAAAAATAATCGTCTTCTTTTCCTGTATATTTTCGATATGTTCAAGTGCAAGTTGTATAGCTTTAACTTCAGCTGTGAAAATAGAACTCTGATTCGGTATTCTGATTGAGGTGATACCGTCACCAGTAACAGCAGCTGATGATACTTTGTCACCATCTTTAGATCCATCTGTATAGATCCTTGTATATGTACTATGCTTGGACTTTATTTCGGCATATTTTTGTTTGAACTGCAAGGAATTGGTATCAGATTTTTTGGTAGAAGCAAGGTCCAAAATAACTGTAGGTTTTTTAAGATGCCAAGGAGGAATGTGTGATTTACGGTTTTCTTTTATAGATTCAGAATCAATTTTTGCAGACTCCATGTGGGGTTTAACTCTAATTCCCAATGGAGGAATATGTTTCGGATGTCGGTTAAAAAAGTCAACATTTTGAGGTTCTGAAATACAATTAAAAGCAGGATTTGAAGGATTGGCCAAAAGTTTAGACACATATTGGAGAGACAATTTAATTCTGCGCTTCTCAAGAGAGGGTTCCTCTGCTTCAACAAGCATCGAGTCTATTGGGGATGTTCGAAAAGCCCCTAGACTAATTCTAATACCACTATTGTGAATAGCATCAAGTGGTTTTAGGTATGACTTCCTTGCAGAACCATAAACTATAGAACCGTAATCTAATTTTGAACGAACAAGTGACCTATACAGATGGAGCAAAGTTTTTTGGTCAGCACCCCAATCAGTGCTACCAACGACCTTCAGTAGGTTCAGAGCTCTCTTACATTTAACTTTTAATTGTTTAATAAAATCGCTCAACCGGTTCCAACGTTTCGGCCCCATGGCCTTCATCAGGGTGAAAATAACAAGAGATTTACATATCACACATTCACAATAATTAACTGTAGATAAATAATTGAGAGAGACGTTGGAATATACACTGATGACGCTGCGCTATACGTATGCGGCGAGCGTCACAGGGAAACATCCTACGGCATGCAATACACTGGAAGTCCAATAAGAGATGAATGAAATCATCCGTACCCCAATCCCCGCTAAAAGTTTAGATATATCCTTATAGTATACAAATTTAATAGCGCCTCGTTCTATTTAATAGCGCCTTCGATGTGTATAAATGGATACCACTTATTATTATCTCTCATATAAATTTGTATACTATCCTCATTATACTCGCCCTGTCGTCTAAACTTTTAGCGGGGATTGGGGTACGGATGATTTCATTCATCTCTTATTGGACTTCCAGTGTATTGCATGCCGTAGGATGTTTCCCTGTGACGCTCGCCGCATACGTATAGCGCAGCGTCATCAGTGTATATTCCAACGTCTCTCTCAATTATTTATCTACAGTTAATTATTGTGAATGTGTGATATGTAAATCTCTTGTTATTTTCACCCTGATGAAGGCCATGGGGCCGAAACGTTGGAACCGGTTGAGCGATTTTATTAAACAATTAAATTGACATGGAGTCCCTTGTTTATGGACTATTATTTTACTATTCATTTAACTTTTAGTTGTTTTATGTGAGAAGTGAAATTCAGTTTGCTGTCAAACAACAAACCTAAGAATTTCACTTCCTTAACAACTTTAATAGGACTCCCATCAAGTTTTAACTCCGGATCAAGGTGATGTTTTCGAAGCTTACAAAAATGAACACAATTTGTTTTCATCTTTGAAAATTTGAAACCGTTTTCTGTGGCCCATTTTTGAATTTTGTCTAGGTACAGCTGAAGTTTGCGCTCTATAGCATTCATTTTCTTGCTGCTGTAGCAGATTAAAAAATCATCTACATACAGCGAAGAATCTACCATATTCTCAATTGTCTCGATGATGCTATTAATTTTTACCGAAAAAAGGGTAACAGATAAGATACTACCCTGAGGAACCCCCAATTCCTGCTCGTGAGGATCAGATAACGTTGACCCAACACGAACCTGAAATTGGCGGTCCTTTAAAAAGTTTTCAATAAAAAGAGGCATATGCCCTCTCAACCCCATGTTAAAAAGATCTTTTAAAATCCCATACGTCCACGTTGTATCATATGCCTTCTCTAGATCAAAGAAGATGGCGACCACATGTTCTTTTCTAGCAAAGGCATTTCTAATAAACGTTTCAAGTCTAACCAAATGATCCACAGTACTTCTCTGGTTTCTGAAACCACACTGAACATCCGCAAGCAGATTGTTCGATTCCAGAAACCAGACAAGCCGGTCATTGATCATCCTCTCCATGGTTTTACAGAGACAACTAGTTAGTGCAATTGGTCTGTAATTACTTGGATTACTGTGATCCTTATCAGGCTTTGGAATGGGAATAATTGTTGCCTTTCGCCAGGAAGGTGGAAACTGGCCAGTCACCCAAATGTCATTAAAAACTGACAATAAAAGTTCTAGTGAAGTTTGAGGAAGGTGTTTTAAAAGTTTATAATGTATATCATTGGGACCAGTAGCAGTATCCTTTGCTCTATGCAAAGAGTTGCGTAACTCTTCCATAGAGAAAGGTTCATTGTAATCCTCTAAATTATTGGATGTAAATTTAATCTTTTGTTTTTCTTTTTCTTTTTTAATTTTGATGAATTCTGGATTACAATTTTCTGACGACGAATGTTTAGAGAATGTGGAAGCGAGTTTGTTTGAAATTTCTGTTTTGGATGTGATTAATGTGTTGTTATCCTTCAGGTGTTGTACAGTTGATTTTGTTTCTTTTCCTTTAATCTTTTTAATCATTTTCCAAATTTTTGTGATTGGTGTGTTTTGGTTAATTTTAGAAACATAAGTTTCCCAAGAATTTTTCTTTCTTTGTTTTATAAGTCGTCTTGTTTTTGCCCGATTAATACGCAGTTTATCCAAATTATGTGTTGTAGGTGACTTGTTAAATTCCCTTTCAATTTTTTCCCGATCTTTTATAGCCTGTTTACACTCACTATCAAACCATGGTTTGGTGAAACGTTTTGGATTTGCCGAGGTTTTAGGGATGACTGTGTTTGCAGTGTCAAGCAGCTCGTTTGTAAAATGTTGTATTTGGTCAGCACTATCTTGAAATTTCTCCCGTGTGAGGCGTTCAGAACAAAGCGATGAGAAAGTGTCCCAATCGGCCTTTTTAAAGTTCCACTGGGGCACTCTCTCATCATCCGCCGGAACTACACTCTCCAACACAATTGGAAAGTGATCACTCCCACACAAGTCATCTTCTACCTTCCAGGAAAAATCGAGGAAGATAGAAGGGCATGCAATTGTTAGATCAATTGATGTATACGAACCAGATGCGGGGTGCAGATAAGTGTCTGAACCATCATTGAACAAACACAAGTCATATTTTGTAATGAACTCCTCTAGAGTTTTACCTTTTACGTCTTCTTGACTGCAGGAATTACCCCAAAGAGGGCTATGTGCGTTAAAATCACCCAACAAAATGTATGGAGTTGGGAGTTGTCGGACCAGCAGCTCGAGGTCATTCAGTTGTAAGGCTTTACTCGGTGAAACGTAAATAGAACAAAGTGTAACTATTTTGTCCAAAGTTAGGCGTACCGCCACAGCCTGTAAATTTGTCAGTAGTGGTACAGAACTGTGAATGATGTCGTTCCTAACCAAGACACTCGTTCCACGAATATGAAGATCATTATCATCTGCCCAGGTATTATATGGTGTATAATGCCTAAAGACTGAATGATCCTGAGCCTCGGGTTTCTTTAAAAGTGTTTCCTGCAGGCAAAAAGCAGCAGGTTTGTATTTTTGACTAAGAAGACCCAGTTCATTAAAATTAGCTCTAAAACCTCGACAATTCCACTGGATTATATTATTTTTCTGTGTTTTATCCATATTTGTTTGGAGATTGGGATGGTGGACGTATGGGCGATATAGCCCCAGTATGTTTCTTCGGTGATTTGTTCTTTGGAGACTTACTCTGAGAAGGTTTCGAGCGTAAGAGCTCGAACGTCTCATCAATGCAATCACCGACTTCCATGTCTTCAAGGCCTTCAAACTTGTTTCGGGTCACAGGGTCTTGAAGAGCCTTTGGAGTTCTGTCTGAGAGCTGTTTTGTTTTTTCTAATTTCGTTTTTGCTTTTTCTTGGTTTCTTCTTTGATTCTGACTTAGAGGTTGGGTTTCTTGTTTTGATTTCGGTTTATTTTGGTTATTTTTCTGTTCTGATTTTGCTTCTGTCGCTTTTTTCTCTTCTGGTTTAGGTTTCACTGGGTTTTTCTTCTGATTTGTTTTAAAATGTTCTTCTGTAGTTGTTTGAGTGACTGGCGGTGTCTGAGTTGACTTAACTTCTGGTGGACTATTGTGTTCTATAGTGAAGGCCTGTAGTAAAGATGGTATTGTGCCTTTGAGCCACGTGTATTGTGTCTGGCATTCTGCAGATTTTGTTGATATTGTCTTATTTATTATTGTTGCATATGATGGAATTGATGCATTCATGCCAGGCATTGATGTCACAATCTCTCTGGCCTCTTTGAAACTAATGTTTTTTTCACATTTAATTTTTTGTATCGTTTTTTCTTTTTTCCATACAGGGCAATCCTTTGAAGATGACATATGATTGCCCTGACAGTTCACACACTTGATTGGATTATTACATGGCTCTTGATGTTGCTGGCCACATCTGAAGCATATCGTTTGTCCTCTGCAATTGGTTTGACTATGACCATATTTTTGACAACTGAAGCATCGGAGTGGATTTGGAATATACAGATCCACTCTGATGTTCATATAACCAACTTTGATAGATTTAGGCGGCCGAGAAGATTCAAAGGTTAAAATGTATGTATTTGTTTGTATTATTGAGTCATCTTTTTTAATTTGTATTCGTTTGACATCGCTAACACCTTGTGACTGCAGTTCTTTCTTTATTTCTAAAACATCAATGCCAACTAATTCTTTTGTTCTTACTACACCCTTGCTGTTATTCAGTGTTCTGTGTGGAAATGTATTAACATCCATATCTGCCAGTTTTGTAGTATTTAATAAATTTAGTGCCGGTGATTCCTTTTTACATTCCACAAGTAAAGCGCCAGATCTAAGCTTTTTAACATCTGTAACAGTGCCAGCGATACCTTTGATAGCCTTTTCCAACAAAAGTGGATTGATGTTGGAAGCCTTCTTGTTCTCATCAGCTGCATAAATAATTATGAATTTTGGCCAGTTTTTAGGTTTTTGAATATCTTGTTCTGAGTCAGAATCAGAGCCTGAAGAAAATTCTCTATCACGTTTCTGCTTTTTGTTTTTGGAAGAATCCATATTTATTTTTAAAGTTATTCATCATTCCATGACTTCCACCCTTACTCTGAGCCCAACTTAGGGGGTTACGTTGCGGATATCCAGCAAACAGCACCAAGAGTACACGGAAAGCATACTCCCCCAGCGTTGATGCTAATGCATACCGCTGGAGGATTGACCCGTTGAATGTCTATGGGAAGTGCCAGGCCGTGGCAGCCATTCAACCAATCATTTCAGTAAAAAACAGTACAATAAACACTACTTCTGACAACCGACGCAGACAGTGCAACAAAACGGAAGATGTCAAAAAGATATAACAATCATTAAAAGTCAGTTTGGGTAGCAATGGTAAAACAAAACTAAAAGAAATGACCGATTGAATAACCACCCAATGCCTCCCGACGTGACACTCGATATTTTTGGGGTTGGGGGCTCCCGATTGGTCAGAACGGGCCATCCGACCATCTGTCTACTCCCGAAATTGGGGCCAAAGCAGTGTGTTGAACATTATCTCCGAAATGGAGACCAGGGCTCCATCCCGGAGACTGCCCTAACCGGGGCCCGAGTCCTCAACTACCAGGATTCCTTCTTCCGGGGCCTTCAGAACGCACCTCACGGGAGAACAAGGTGCCTGCCAGATGGTATTAGCAGGGTTGAACATTTTGGTCCGGGGCTGCGTATTCGTGTATTTCGCAGCGAACCAGCTCAATTGAGCAAACCTGCCAATCAAGAATTAGCAAACCTGCACAATTGTGCAGGCCGTCCTCTATCCGCCACCCGAGGACCCGCCTAGTAGGGGACGATCAAACCCCCCTAGGCCAGTCTTTTAATAAGTATTTTATGGTCTATGGTGTCAAAAACGGCACTAAAATCCAACAAAACAAGACATGTTAGGTTGTGCCTGTCCATGGATAGGAGGATATCATTTTGGACCCTCTGTACTGCAATTAGATCTGTATGCAGATTGGTTAACTTCGGCTAGGCCGTGGGCTGCCAAATGAGAATTCAGCTGAGAAGCCATCACACAGGAATGGAAGATTAGAGACCGGTCGGTAGTTTTTCAGAACCTCGGGGTCAATTGTTGGCTTTTTGAGAAGGGGTTTTACTAAAGTGTGTTTCATGCTTGTCGGAAAGATGCCAGAGTGGAGGGAGGCATTGACCAGTTTCAAGGTCGGTGCAGTTAACTCCGAAAGAGATGCTTTTAACAACCAAGTTGGAATGATATCTAGCATGAATTGCTTAGATGGTGCCTTGGATATTAACCTCTGGATATCTGCTGTAGCCAAAGGTTTGAACTGGGACAACTGTGCAACAGCTTTAACACAGGTGCATGGCATTTCGGCCATCTGTCAAAGATCAGATTGTGAGCTTGTATCAAGCGAAGCTCTGATAGTCTCATTTTTTTCAGAAAAGAAAGAAGAAAATCTATTTGCAAGGTCTTTGTATGACGAATGCTCTGGGAGAACGGTTGTCTTTTGACGGTACAGTAGCTTCTCAAGAACGACAGGCAGTGCATTAGGGGAATTAACATTAGCTGACAATAAGTCCGAAAAGTATTCCTGTTTTGCAGATTTGACCAGTTTGTTAACAACATTTCGCTGGTTGACAAACATCTCTATATGAACACATAATGTAGATGCAGAAGTACATGCAGTGCATGGGCTTTGTAAGTCACACTGCAACTTTGTAGCATGTTGTGCAGTGAACACCTCTTCCAATAAAATAACTATATCTAATGCTTTATAGAGTACATATAGAAAACTGGTTGGTGGCCCAATACAGGAATGACAGAAAACAACATCTATTCATTGAAGTACATGTTACCACTTTCAGGAACGAAGCCTAGTTGTGGGTGTTATAAGAGTATGTATCCAGAAGTACATATACTGTAAAGACATTGTAAACCACACAGCAGGCCATATAGTAGCATGCTGTGTGGTGTACACTTCTACTAGTAAAATAGTTGTTTTTCATGCTTTATAAGGTACATATAGTAATTGGTTGGTGTCCCAGTACTGCTATGACAGGAAAACATTGTTCTCATTGAAACTCATGTTGCTATATTGAGGAGAGTAGTCCAGTTGTGGGTGAGATTTATACACTGTATAGGCATCGTAAATCAAAAACCATACATACAGTGGAGATTGCTATGTGTTGCACACATCTACCAGTAAAATACATCTATCTCATGCTTCATATACGCATATAGTGAGCAGCTGATTGGTGGTCCAGTACAGCCATGACTGAAAAGCTTGGTCTCCATTGAGGTACATGTTGCTGCTTTGGGGAGCACAGTGCAGTTGTCACTGATGTAATAATGTATATTCAAAAGAACATATACTGGGTAGGCATTGTTGGTCGCATAGCGGGCTACATTGTGGCGGTAAAATGCAGGTAAAATAGTTGTAATTCGTGCTTCATAATCTAAAATAGTGATCACGGCTGTGCTGGGTTCCTCAAAGTAGTAACAAATTGAACAAAGTGAAGAACACATAATCCATAATTTAAAACCGGTTGGGTATATCCTATAAAAGCTAGTCATAATTGCTGAATCCTAATACGTGTTCAGTATGGCTCAAGACTGGCAAATATCAAATGATCTCCCATCAGAAATTGTAGGCTACAACAACTAGAAATCATAATCCATAATTTAAGACCGGTCGAGTATATCTTATAAAACATGTCATGCTTCCTGATTCCTAATACGTGCTCATTTTTGGCCCAATACTCGCAAATATCAAATGATCTCCCATCAGAAATTGTAGGCTACTGCAACTAGAAATCTGGTTCAACAGTGATCGCTGGTTCATGTGAAAACGAGCACTGTAGAGAAACAGCTCCGTAACAACACCAGTGAACAAAAGTCCAGTCTGATAGCCTTTGATTATTTTGTTTACTGTTAATCAATTTGCTCGTGTTTTATCTCAAGGTAATGACTGTAAACTGTGGCTAGTCCACTGATTGCCCGTCAACTCTTAAGGTTGGCCACGTTAACTCTCGATGTGGACAGACAAAAAGGATTACTGTTCATACGATTGCATACGTTGTTATTCTGTCGCACTGCCCATCTATTTGCCAGTCTGTCCTCACATCCGCTTGTCTGTTCGCACGTTTCATTCTCCACACTGCCCGTGGGCACTTGAAGTTAGAATATGGTATAATAAATGCCTTTTCAATCCTGTGATTCTCTTATTGGCCTCTTATATAACCATCCACTCAGTGGTGCAATACATCCATTCAGCTATAATTCGTGTCTTCACTTTATCGAGTCTGGAAGGGGATCCGCACTTCACTTTATCTTACCTTACCTGTCTAACTATCTGTGTGTCTGTCTGTCTCTCTCTCTCCCTTTGAGACTGATAAGATCTTTAGTCTCTCTGAGACAATCGACATTCATGAAACCTGGTCCACGTGATAGAGATGGAAGCTAGACATGCTATGTGTCTTCTGCGTCGAAACGTCCAATACTCACACACATACATAAACACATACATATACATTCCTTCACAAAAACACAAAAATATTCTTGCAGCAAGTAAAATTTATAGTCCTGTAGTGACCAGGGAAATTTCTCCCAAAAGAACAATACACCATAATTAGATGTATACATATAGTAAACATTTTGTTTCTTTTATACTATTATGCATATCTGTTATATTTATAGTTTTTGAAATTTCAACAACCCCAATGCTCCTCTGTTGTATAAAAAAATGTCTCGCCAAACACATCTTTTCTGGTAGATTGTTGCTTCACTTTATCATTAGTAATCATAGATCAAATGAAAGTGTCAATGACACTGTAGCTCAACTGTGAATATGGCAGGAATTAGTATTTGTGTGACCAGGTCAACAATAATGAATATGACAGGAATCAGTATTTGTTGTGACCAAGTCAACAATAATGAATAAGAGAAAAAGAAGTTTTGTTGTGACCACGTCAACCATAGTAAATCGATTACAAGGTGACTGCAATGGTCTAAAGAATAGGATATAAGTATATGTGATGCATCCCATGTTTAAACATTCACACAAACATTTATTCAAATCAGAGCTTTCATATAGAAGTTCTGAGCAAAAAACTGATTGCACAAAATTTTGTACAAAATGGCTGCTGGTGGACATCTTTAATTTTGGCCCAGACACCAAAGCACTCATTCTCGTGATAACAAAGATACCCAAGAAGATTCGTAAAGATCAGTTCACAAATACAGTCTCTAGACCGAGCCGTATTGCCATTTGCATTTACAGTGCTGAATGACTGAATAAATCAAAGTTAATCTAATTTGCATAATTTATGCATGAGACAAAAACATGTATTATATGTGATGTATCCCATGGTAATAAACATGCATACAAAAAATTATTCAAATCAGAGCTTTCATATGGAAGTTTGGCACAAAAATCTGATTGCACCTAATTTTGTACAAAATGGCTGCCAGTGGCCATCTTGAATTTCAGACCGGACCCCAAAACACTCGTTCTCGTCCCGTGGTGATAACAAAGGTACCCAAGAAGTTTCGTAAAGATCGGTTCATAAATACGGCCTCTAGCCTGAGCCATGTTGACGGCATGAGCCGTATTGACATGTGCACTAATTGCATATTAGTAGCACCAAATAAATTAAAGTTTCTCTAATTCGCATAATACATGCACGAGAAAACAAAACGTAATATATGTGATGTATTCCATGTTACTAAATATTCGTACAAAAAATTTAGCCATGTCATATAGAAGTTCTGAACAAAAAATAGGCCGATGAAATCGTCAGATGTGTACCCATACGCGCAACTAGTAGAAAGCTGTATGACGGAGGGCCACCCCGGATGCCGACATTATGTGCACCATAATGGTATGGGTACGTATAGAAATGGATTGGAGGAGTGCCTAATTTGATGGATAAAGGGTTAATGTCTCCGGATCAAATTATTAGATTTACATAAAAAACTATACAGCACAGCACATCAGTAACCTGAATACATATATAAAGTAACCTGATAATCGGATTAATATTTATTGAGTTATTGCATGCCGAAGAAATGGATTGGAGGAGTTCTCAATTTGAAGGATAAAGGGTTAATATCACAGGATCAAATTATCAGATTTACACCAAAAACTAGACAGCTCGGCACATCAGTAACCTGAATACATATATGAAGTAACATGACAAACGGATTGATATTTTTTGAGTTATCTCATGCCAAAGGGATTGGAGGAATTTTCAATTTGAAGAATAAAGGGTTAATATCTCAGGATCAAATTATTTAAACATTTACACCAAAAACTATACAGCTCGGCACATCAGTAACCTGAACACAAATATAAAGTAACTTGACAATCCAAGCAAAATTTTTCAAGTCATCGAATGCCAAAGAAATGGATACGGATGCCGGACGGACAAACGGACAGACGGTTGTTAGAACGGACAGACGGACGGAAAAAGGATGGACGTACGGCGGATGGCCACCCCGGATGCCGGCATTATGTGTACCATACATAGTATGGGTACACATAACAAGAGGCCCCAAGGGGGCCTTCATCGCTCACCGGGAAAAGTGATTCAAACAAAGTGGTTCAAAGAAGTATTTGGGGTCACATTCAGTAAGACATGGTTCATCAACACTACAAAGGAATGAAGTCATGAGAGACAAATTTTATGGAACTAGGGACATGGATGGAACAAACTTGAATCTTACCCCCCAAAGGATGCTGCATACCAAATATCAAAAGCATTCATCTGTTGGATCTGAAGAAGACTTTTAGAGAAAAATTCCTCATATTGACTAAGTTATAATTCGGGCTAAAACAGGGAGCCCAAATATGGACCCAGGGACTTCGCTTTAACAAACTTGAATCTCACCCCCTAAGGATGCTACACACCACATTATCAAAACATTCCGATTGTGGATCTGAAGAAGAAGATTTTTAAAGAAAATTCCTCATTTCGAACTAAGTTACAATTCAAGCTCCCACAGTGAGCCCAAATATGGACCTAGGGATATGGCTTGAACAAACTTGAATCTCACCTCCCTAAGGATACTGCATACCAAATATCAAAACATTCCGACTGCTGGATCTGAAGAAGAAGAATTTTAAAGAAAATTCCTCATTTTGAACTAAGTTATCATTCGGGCTCCCACAGTGAGCCCAAATATGGACCTAGGGACATGGTTTGAACAAACTTGGATCTCACTCCCCTAAAGATGCTGCATACCAAATATCAAAACATTCTGACTGCTGGATCTGAAGAAGAAGATTTTTAAAGAAAATTCCTCATTTTGAACTAAGTTATAATTCGGGCTACAACAGTGAGTCCAAATATGAACCCAGAGACTTGGCTTGAACAAACTTGAATCTCCCCCTCCCCCCTAATCATGCTGCATACCCAAGATCAAAAGATTCTGCCTGCTGGATCTTGAGAAGATATTTAAAGAAATTTGCCTGAAATGTACTAAGTTCAAATTTGATTTCCTATACTGAGCCCAAATATGAACCCAGGGGGCTGATTTGAACAAACTTGAATCAGATCCACCCCACAATGTTGCATACCAAATATCAAAAGATTCTGCCTGCTGGATCTGGAGAAGATTTTTGAAAAAATTTGCCTGAAATGCACTAAGTTCGAATTCGAGCTTTTACAGTGAGCCCAAATATGAATCCAGGGGGCCGATTTGAACAAACTTGAATCAGATCCACCCCACAATGTTGCATACCAAATATCAAAAGATACTGCCTGCTGGATCTTGAGAAAACGATTTTTTAAGAAATTTGCCTGAAATGCACTAAGTTCGAATTCGGGCTTCTATACTGAGCCCAAATGTGAATCCAGGGGGCCGATTTGAACAAACTTGAATCAGATCCACCCCACAATGTTGCATACAAATATCAAAAGATTCTGCCTACTGGATCTGGAGAAGAAGATTTTTTAAGAAATTTGTCTGAAATGCACTAAGTTCGAATTTGGGCTTCTACAGTGAGCCCAAATATGAATCCAGGGGGCCAATTTGGACAAACTTGAATCAGATCCATACCAAGATGCTGCATACCAAGTATCAAAAGATTCTGCCCAATGGTTCTGGAGAAGATTTTTCAATAATTTTTCTATAATTCATACGGTGCTATCAGAGTTATGCCCCATACAGAGCCCCCAAGGGATGTGGCCATTTCATTTGAACAAACATGAATTGCCATATAGTAATGAACAAGCACATGAAGTTTCATGAAAATCGGACCAGTGGTTTCAGAGGAGAAGTCGTTTGAAAAATGTTCACGACGACGGACAGTGATAAGTTAAGCTCCCTTCGGTGAGCTAAAAACTGATTACACTTAATTTTGGTACAAATTGGCTGCCAGTGGTCATCTTGAATTTCGGACTGGACCCCAAAACACTTGTTCTCGTCCCACGGTGAGAACAAAGATATTCAAGAAGTTTCGTGAAGATCGGTTCATAAATACGGCCTCAAGCCCAAGCCGTATTGGCATTTGCAGTTACAGTGCTGAAAGTAATACTAAATATTAGACAAGTTAGTCTAATTGGCATAATTTGTGCACGAGAAAAAAACCTGTATTATATGTGATGTATCCCATGGTACTAAACATTCACACAAAAAATTATTCAAATCAGCGCTTTCAGCCTTTAGCCCGAGCCGAATTGGCATTTGCACTTACAGTGCTGAAAGTAACACTAAATAAATCAAAGTTAGTCTAACTTGCATAATTTACACACAAGAAAAAAACCTGTATTATATGTGATGTATCCCATGGTACTCAACATTCATACAAAAAATTATTCAAATCAGAGCTTTCATATGGAAGTTCTGTGCAAAAATCTGATTGCACCTAATTTTGTACAAATTAGCTGCCAGCTGCCATCTTGAATTTCGGACCGGACCCCAAAACACTTGTTCTCGTCGCACAGTGATAACAAAAGTACCCAAGAAGTTTCGGAAAAATTGGTTCATAAATACGGCCTCTAGCCCAAGCCGTGTTGACGACGCGATGAACGGACGGACGACAGGCCATGACAATACCTCAAATTTGGCTTCGCCAAAGTTGAACTAAAAACGGCTGCCATTCCAATGCATACCATTGACATTCAAGTTATAGGTAACAAAAGCGGACTTACAATGCTCTCAAAGCCATACATTTGCAAACATAGCGACAGTTAGCGTCACACTTGACAAGATTCAGGATAATGACGAGTACAACTTTGTTAATAAGTACCCGGATCAAACTCTAAATACTCCCAACACTGGAGACGTATTTGATTCACCATACTCAAACCTTAATAATAATTGTAGATACTACATGTCACAAGAATTTTCACAAAATATATGTGGTCTTAATAGATCCCTCACTGTCTTTAACTTAAATTGTTGTAGCCTTAATGCTCTCTCAGAAGACCTGGTCGAACTTCTATCCCAAATGCAATCAAATGACAATGCATTTGACATCATAGGACTGACTGAAATTTTAAGGTCCAGTCCAACACTTGTTTGAAACTTAAGGGATACCATGACATACTGACTAATGCAAGACAAGATGATGGGAGGGTGGGGTGGGCCTTTACATAAAAGACAACATAAATTACAAAAATACTTCTAGATTTATCAGTTTTTATCCCCCATGTATGCAAAACGCTTTTTGTGGAAATAAGTGGCAAACATAACTGATCGACAATAGTGGGAATAATCTATCGCCCAAATACACAACAGACCTGTTAACTCTTCCGGTTTGAGGCACCAACTCACGCTCACATCCTATTTTCTCCCGATTTGACACTTTTCAAAATAGTTGTCCTGAAATCCATCACATTTTACTGTTTACAAATTTCTGAAATCTCGGACACGCAAGATAACAAACATTTGTGTGAATGTGTTCAATGATGTCAGATTCGGCTGTGATCGACTCGGTTTCTGCAAAATTCTGCATCTTTCAATGGCGAGTCTTGTGTTCTATTTTGAAAATTAAACAAGTTGTCAAGTTGGTCACGATATATAAATTTATGATGCAGAATACTTGTTGGAAATGATAATTTATCAAAGGTACACATTGAGTTTTACCAATTCTGAGTTCCGAGAATTGTGAGCATGAATTCCCATGTTGTTGATGGAAAAGTCATGGAAATCGAAAGTAGCATTTCGAAAACGAGTGTATTATAGTCTGTTTTTAAAGACGTTACTTTCATAAAGCCATGCTGGACTGAGACGTTTTGTCCCAATGTCTTTGGAGCAAGGAAGAAGACCCAACTGTTATTATTACCTGATGTGATCCCTGCAAAAATAGCTGCTCAAAAATAAATATGAATTAAGGGGACATCCAACCTAACTTTGGTCAAATTTCATGTAATTTTCTTTCAAGTCTAAAAAAAGGCCCAAAATGAATAACCCCTATAAATTATATATCAAAATGCTTGGAATGAAACATAGAACATGTGGAAACTGAAATTTGCCATGGGACTGCTGCCATGTGTAAATAGCACCACCTGAAAGTCTGCTATGGCATAAGTAAGAGAACAAAATTTTTACAATAAAATACCTCAAAATAAAATAACAGCTGTATTCTATAAACACTGAAGTACATACTCGAAGAAATCTTTTCCTAATTCATGAAAGTAATAAATATTGAGACCACATGTTATAAGTGGAGTGCTCACTGATTGAAGGCAGACATTTTCTTTTGTTTATGTTTTAATTTGAGGAGTTCAACAAAGGTCAACTTGAAGGAGTCCACCAGAAGAAGTATGGAAGGACAAAAGAGTGTCTCCCAATATAAAGATGTATGTGTTACTGTGGTGGTTTGGAAAGAAACTATGATATTCTCCTATGTAGAATGCACTGCAAAGTCATACATTGTAGTTGAATAAATTTATTTACAAACCCCTTGCACTGTTAACCCCTTTTATCCCATGCATCAATTTGATAGTGATTAAATTGTTACATTTGTCTGGTTTATCAATAAGTATAATAGCTCTGTTTACTCTTGGACACCAATACACTCATGATATCTGTTGGAGAAGAAATAAGGGTAACTGTAACCTGTCACTGCAATAAACCATCTAATGTACTTAAAAGTACATTGTTATTCAAAACACATCAAATCAACCTTACATAACCATTATTGCATGTACTTTCCCAAAGGAGGCTTATTGGCATATTGAGATCAGAAGGGCACATCCAGAGGGTCTCACATATTTTTTTCAAGAACGCAGTACACAAAGCAATCCCCAAAAGGTGACAAGTGAGCTCCATTTGACACAAAAAAAATACCGGGGAGGGGCTCTCTAACTTGTAGGACTCTACCTCTGGCACTCAAGGCAAATGCCTTTTTCTCAAAGTTTAACTCTTTTTTTTCTTTTTGAAGATCCTGGCCACACATGTTCCAAACACTATGAGATAGGTAACCTTCCAAATAAGTGTACCTGCAAAAATCATGTTACACTGCAAAATATTCTTTTTAGACTTTTAGTTCTGGACCTTTCATGCTTCTTACTTCCAACTATAACACTTAATTTATTGATTAATGGGTGAATAGAAAAGTCCTGCCATAATCAACATTTTGAGTTACATAAGCCTTCAAAACCGCTCTGATAAAAGAGTCAAACATCAGATTGGTGGCTTTATACAGAATATTCATTAGGTTGTTGCTTGATCATAGGAACAAAATCTTCACCAGAAATATTTTGTAGCAATACATTTGAGGGTATCAGCAGGCACTTTGCAACAAATTGGAACAAATCAACTTGTTATAAACAAAATTTTCTTACTCAAAAGAGTGAAAAGGTACCACAACTCTGAAAAAATGTGGGAAGAAACACATGCTACAGCAGCTACACAGGCATTGTTTCCCCATGATTGTCGATCACAACACCAAATATCCTTCAAATTGGAGTAGCAATGGTTGAGATACAAGGAAGAATGTTGGTACATGTAATGATGAATGGGTAAGAGGACAGAGGTTACCACTGGCACTGCACGGCCCTAGATGCACCTTTGATTTTCCAACTTCCAGGTCTGGGGCATAATAATCGCAACACACCCACCTTATCAATTCATAATTTCAGTAAAATAAAAGGAACTAGAACTATCACTGAAGGTGATTAATACCCCCGCTTTGGGTTTTTAGAGGAATGCACTTCTGATCATGTAGGCGAAGGCCATAAGGAAATGTATACATAAAGATCATTTTTTGTTGTTGAAATTTGTATTTGCATGGGGCCTTCCACAGAACAGCACTGAATACTTAAAGAGCCCACACATATATGGTCTACATTTGGAAAAACACATTTACAATGTGCAACATGTATTCAAAATCAGTTCATTAATGTAGGAGGAGTTGCACACACAAGAATCCCATTTGAAAACCCATAATAAATCCAAGTTAAAGGGAGATAACCTGGTTAAAATTGTCGCAGATCAAAAATTTGGGAATATGCGTATGTTCACTTAGTTGTGATAATGTTTGAAAGGTTTCGTCAAAATTGATTGATAAATGTAGGAGGAGTTGCACGCACAAGAATTTCATGTAGAAACCCATAATAAATCTAAGTTAAAGGGAGATAACCTAGTTAAAATTGCCACAGCTCAAAAATTTTGGAATATGCGCATGTTTACTTAGTAGTGATGATGTCTGTAAACTTTCATCCAAATTGATTGATAAATGTAGGAGGAGTTGCGCACACAAGAATTTCATGCAGAAACCCATATTAAATAAAAGTTCAAGAGAGATAACCTGGTTAAAATTGTCGCAGATCAAAAAGTTTGGAATATGCACATGTTCACTTAGTAGAGATGATGTTTGAAAGGTTTCATCAAAATCGGTTCATTAATGTAGGAGGAGTTGCGCACACAAGAATTTGTTCGAACGGAAAGACATAATAAATCTAAGTCAAAGGGAGATAACCTGGTTAAAATTGTCGCAGATCAAAAATCTTGGAATATGCGCATGTTCACTTAGTAGTGATGATATCTGAAAAGTTTTGTCCAAATTGATTGATAAATGTAGGAGGAGTTGCGCACACAAGAATTTCATGTAGAAACCCATATTAAATCAAAGTTCAAGAGAGATAACCTGGTTAAAATTGTCGCAGATTAAAAAGTTTGGAATATGCACATGTTCACTTAGTAGAGATGATGTTTGAAAGGTTTCATCAAAATCGGTTCATTAATGTAGGAGGAGTTGCGCACACAAGAATTTGTTCGGATGGAAAGACACAATAAATCTAAGTCAAAGGGAGAAAACCTGGTCAAAATTGTCGCAGATCAAAAATCTTGGAATATGCGCATGTTCACTTAGTAGTGATGATGTCTGAAAAGTTTTGTCCAAATTGATTGATAAATGTAGGAGGAGTTGCGCACACAAGAATTTCATGTCCGGAAAGACGTACGGACGGACGGACAGACGGACGGATGGACGGACGTACGTACAGGGCGATTCCTATATAGCCCCCACTTCTTCGAAGCGGGGGTATAATTATCAATTTTAATTAATTTATAGATGATGGTATTGATGGGAAGTATTTGGCTTCTTTCGCTTTCTCGTACTATTAATTACCACAAACAATATCAGTTTGATGCCGACAAACGAAACTGAACGCAGGTCTGGTTAAAAAGTTACTCGGCATGGATAATGAAGAAATTGCGAATATTTCGTGTATTTCATTTGTTTAAAAGCCAATTGCAGCTAATTTTGACCGTGGATTCGATAATTCGTTTCGGTTTTGACCACACGGCCACGCTGACAGTGGTAATGTTTATTGTGATATGCAAATTGGGAGATAAGTTTCCGGTGAAGGAGATTTGTCACATTTGCCAGTGTAAAATGATGACAAAAGACACTGATCGACGTTTGTGTTAGTATGGTTGGTTGCAAGAAAAAACCAAATTCTCAGCATCGTCCAAGCGCATCTTATTTAAAAGCACGAATGAATCATTTTCAACCCATTTTCAATCGGTCCTTTGCAAACATCAAACACACCCGCCTCAAATTCCATGGTTACTAGGAAGTAAATAACTTCACAACATCGGGGGGAAATCAACACGCTCAATATAGTTCCAGGTCACTTGGAATATACTTCGTGAAAAAGTGATTTCTGGAGCATTCTGCTTACTTTGTTATGAATATTGCCTTATTTTATGTGTATCGTCTGATGTTATTTTTTTACAAGTGGTTCATGTTGTCTTTCTAGTGCACAATAATTCAGATTTTTTGTCAACAAAAAGGTTCAGACGGCCTGTAAACACGAGAGGGAATTTCGAACCATATTTTGCAGTTATGACATTAACAGCTCAAGTATTTGCTGTCACCTGTTTGCAAATCCGCTCATACATTGTCTCGAACAAATAAAGGGCGTGATCATGTCCTTGCATTCTTACGATTGCCCAAATTGAGTATTTCTGCAAGAACCACATCGTAATCACATGACCGGAATAAACATCATTGAAAGATGGCCACATCCAGAACATCAAAAGTATAAATTTTATAGTAAATTTCCTTTCTTATTATACCTACCGAAATTGTTTACAACAGGTTTGCACTACAGTGGAAGAACCTAACTCGGATAAAATACTCTCTATTTTAATCTTTCCCAAGAGTTGGGAAAGAAAAGTGGTGTAAAAACACCACGAAAAAATAAGCCAAAACTGGGCCAAGCGCCATCGGCGCACACCCAGTATGGGACGCTCTTCCATAGTACAAATCCCTGACTTCTGTCACAGTGCGCAATGCATCAATTCGTCATTCTTTTGATTCCGAACAACACAGGAGTTATGTGATCAGCGGGGAGGAAGGATTCTTACCCAAATAAGAAGACGGGAGGGCCTCCATGTATACAATTTCGGTAGGTATAATAAGAAAGGAAATTTACTATAAAATTTATACTTCTTATCAACCTACCTCAATTGTTTACAACAGGCTGAATAGACAAAAGGCTGGAGGGAATCACATAACCAACCCACACATAACTCAATAGCACTGGGACCATGGACAGAGGAAGAGATCCCTAGGCCTATCAAACCATAGCATCACAAACATTAGAAAAGCCAATGAAAGATGAGGCGTATGGTGTAGTGCGACGCAGAGACAGAAAAGGCAGTAACAGCACAAAGCTGGAACCGACCCTGAAAAAAGCTGAAAAGCTTGGATAGACAACATTCCGAGCCGAAGAAAGAGGGCCCCAAGGGTCTCTGTCGGCTCCTGCAACTGTCGCAGAGAAAAGAATGTAGCATTTCTCCAGAAGGCTGCCAGTATAACATCAGTCATCCGACAACATGACAGAGTTATTGAAAGAGGAAGACAATGCACGCACCTCCTGGCAGAAAAAACAATTGGTAATACAATCACCAGTAGCTAGACGAGCGGAAGCTGCACGAATAGCAAGACAAGTCCATCAAGAAATGGATGCAGGAGAGATCTGGCATGTGGGAAAACGCATATTCATTCAGGATAAAGGCGTGAACGCCCCCCACCCCCAAGCAGAGCAGCGCCCAAGAAAGTGACCATCTTGGAGTAAACTGCAAAGTCCAAGGCCTTTTCAAGGAAAAGAGCTGAACACGCTTGGAGAGGCAAGGATGAGTGTCGAAACAATGCGGTATCACATAGGAAAAAATGTCTCCGAAGCATGGACAAGTACACATAGCTGGAGACACCCAGAAACAAACATATACCAGAAAACTCCGCAAGCAGTGTGATTGAAGGAGTGACAGAAGCAACAGAGTGATCACACACCATCGACAGAAGAACCTTCCACTTAGCCACAGAGGCTAAACCAGTGGAGTGAGTGCCTCCTTGAAGAAAAGCAACTCCACTGCGTGTCTCGAAAAACCACTACGGAGGAGACAGGACCCGATAAAAGACATGTGCGAAGGCACAATGAAGTCGGGTCAACTTGAAAACCTCCCGGGCGACTTTGGCAAAGAAAGTCGCGAGGTAGAGGGAGACATGCCGGAACCGCCGCTAACAGAGAGCGGAGCAGAATGATCCACACCCACCGAAGCGACGAGTGTGATCGAAAGGATTCGCCGACTGCAGGTTCATATCTGGGTGAGAACCTGAGGCAGAATCGGAACCGGTAGGAAGGTGTAGCCGACAAGACCATCCCAAAGGAGGGCCAGAGCGTCCACGGCGAAAGCCAGAGCATCTGGACACGGGGACACGAAAGTGTCCACCTGATGGTTCCAACTAGTCACAAGAGATCGATGGAACCCGCCATGTGGAGCATCCACCTGGTGGAAATGACCCTGCCCCGACGGCACAGGGAGTCGGCTAGGACGTTCAGGCGACCGGGAATGTGACGAACAGCCACCCCGGCGCGGACATCCTGAGCGAGCAGTAGAAGATCCCAAGCCAATTCGTACATTGGAACAGAGTGCGCGCCGCCCTGGTTCCGAATGTAAGCAACCACCGTCGAATGGCCGGACAACAGAAGGACCTGGTGATTCGATAGGTGAGGGATCCACTGCCTGAAACACAGAAGAGCAAGAAGCTCCTTCTGGTTGATGTGTAGAGCTGCATGATCCTGGTCCACCATCCCATGAATGGAAAGACCTAGAGGATCCAACGTCGCACCCCATCCGAGATCGCTGGCATCTGCCGTCAGAACGCGATCGGACGTGGGGAAGTCCAAAGGAACACCCTGCGAAAGCCACTGGACATCCGCCCAGAGGAGAAGGTGAGGATAAAGATAGTCTGGAAACTGAAGCACCAGATCCAGAAAATCTACATTCGGCCTCCAACGACTGAGCAGAAAGTGTTGGAGAGGTCTGAGACGCAGCCAACCTAGAGGAATGAGATCCGTCACCAAACAGCAGAGACCGATTAGCCGGAGAAAACTCCGAGCCGTCGCGGATGTGGACTGGGACACAGTCGGAGCAAAAGCTGAGAGAATCACAGCCTTGGCCTGGGGAACCGCCACCAAATTGAATTGTGTGCGGAAAGCCATCCCCAGATGATAAAACGACTGAGAAGGGACCAGGTCCGACTTCTCCTCATTGACTCTGAAACCTAGCGACGTGAGCAAGCTCAACAGAGTGGCGACATCCGACTCCAGGAAGGCAGCATTGGAATGCCCCTGGAGGATATCGTCCAGATATGCCGAAGTAGTCACCCTGGACTGTATGCGATGGAAAGCTATCACATGCGACATCAGTCTGGTGAAAGACCAAGGAACCAGGTTGAGGCCGAAAGGCATGGCCTTGAACTGGTAAACTCGCCCCAGAAAAATGAACCTGAGATACTTCCGTAACGCCCAATGAATCGGAACGTGAAAGTAAGCGTCTCACAGGTCGAAGCTGGAAGCGAAATCTCCCTGGTGAATTGAACGGAGGACTGACCTGACAGTCTCCATGCTGAACTTGGGAGCAATGATAGACTGGTTCAGGAAACTCAGATCGAGAACCGGTCGGAGTCAGCCATCCTTCTTCGGCAACAAGAACAGGCGGGAATAGAAACCCCTTGACCTAATGTTCTTGATGACCTCAATCGCCCCCTTTGTCAGGAGATTGTCTATCTCCGTGGACAAAAGTCCCAGACGTAAAATGTCTGAAGGAACTGTGGTTGGAAAAGGCACCCCAGACAGAGTGGAGTGCTGTTGGAAGGATATTCGCAGCCCGGACCAAACAACATCTAACATCCAAGGATCGGATGTGATGGTGGCCCAGGGTCTGCGAACTCTGCTATCCTTCCTCCAACCTGGGACGAGTTGAGGTGAGGACCTTCATTGCGAACCCCGACGAGGCTCGCGAGAGGAGAAAACACCTCTACTGAATGAAGAATCCCGGGAGTTCCCTCAAGACTGCCGACGCTTACCCTTACCCCTTGAGTAAGAAGTAGAAGCGGTGGCAGAAGGATCAGCCCCTTTTGCTTCGCAGAGGAAGCAGAGGGTACTAGTTAGGCTTGGAACGGCCCGTGCCTACCCTAGAAGGCTGATCAAGCTGAAGAAACAGCAGCTGATCGTTGGAATGACGTAGGACGTCATCCCGGACCGTCAACACAGAATCATGGAAAAGTTGCGGACCTGTCAAAAAAGCAGATCGAAGAGCAGCGTACTGCTCCTCAGGAAGGGATCGGCCTGTGTCCCGCACAGAGTCCCTTCGAACTAATTCCAGATTAGCCGTGTTACAGGCATGCGCGTGAGTAAGATGCATGAGCGCCTTGGACGGCACACGCAAAGGAGCCTGTACCTCGTCAATCTTATCTGAAGGCAGATAGGCAGCAAAAGCTGAGACGACGTGATCGGAGAGAGAAAGCATACCAAGCATCTCTCTCGATAAGCCCAATGTGGACTCCAGAGTCGTCATCGGAATGACGGCAGACTTGGACTTGGAAAGCCCGAGGGAATTGGAGTCCTGATCCAAAACCGTCAAAGTCTGGTAGACCGACGGATTGGCAGAATCGTAGGAACGATAACGCGCCGGAGGCGAAAAGGTGTCAACCCTGGTGAAGAACGGAGCCTTCATAGCCTTGGAACTTAGCTTGGAGTCCAAGGCTGAAAATGCTTCAACCAACTGTACCGAAGGGCACGGTCGAAGACGCCCAGAAGCAGGTTGCTCCATAGACTGTTGGCGCGCGACCGATGATCGCGGCCTGGCTGACACTGTCGACTGGTTAGATGGTTTGAGATCCGGAAGGAACCCAAACACAAAATCAAGAGCTGCCCCCAAGTCCGAAGACTGCTGGCTCTCGACATCAAGCATGTCTGACTCTTCCCCTGAGTCGGAAGACACATAGCCCATCGTGGGCAAACCAGCCGACGCCTCCCATGGTGTCGGAACACCAGGGGATCAGAAAGCGGCCTGTTTCTAATCCCGGGAGGCGGCGCCACAGGAGGCGCCTGGAAACCACTCGCTGCCTCGGTGGAAGCAACAGGAAGGCTCGTTGACAGAACCTGAGTGAGTAAGGAGAGGGCCTCCCTAAGCTCACTGCCCGTACTGGCCGGTTCGACAGGGGAATGAACCGGCAAAGTGGCTTCACCGCTGACCCTCTGAACCAGCGAAGGGTCACGATCCTCCAAAAGACCCGACATGGGACGATGGGTGGCAGCTGAAAACGTCTGAAGCCAGACGTGTATAGGGGTGTGACACACCCCGAGGATCAACATAGCAGGAACTCATGAGAGTCACCGCTGACCTCTGCAGGGCAGAAGGTCCAGGCTGCACAAAAGACGTTGGACCCCCAAAACTGGTCGTGTGGCCAGAATGAGGGACGGAAACGCCACGGAGTTCATAGTGTCCTACTAAGAACAACCGAAACCAATGACAACTGTGGTGCTCGACGGCGCAGAGACCACAGGAGAGGGTCCGGCCGGCAGCCACTTCCAACTTCGCCGAGTTGAAGTCAGGGAAGGCTGAGGCCGATACCCCCACGTCTACACAACCAGACACCGCAGCAGACCACTGCAGGTATAAAACTACTGTGCTCATTGGCTGAGAGCACAAAGTATAGGGTTCAGTTGGCAGCCCCATTTGGACTTCGCCGAGTGGAAGTCTGGGAAGGCTGAGGCCGAAACCCCACAACCATACTACAGACATCCCTGCAGACCCTGGCAGGGAGAAGCCGAGGCCGGCTAAAAACGGTGCCCATGACGTTGTAGACGGAACAGCAGTAGCAGCAGATACGATGGGAGCTGTTGGAACTGGCGAAAAGCGGAGAGAGCCACCAAGCTCGGCCTCCAAAGGAGGAGTCCACAACCCTAGTGACAGCCTCAGATGTCGACTGGAGAGGGTGCATAGTCCCGGAACCAGGCATCTCTACACCAGAAAACCAACAGCTCCCGCAGTATCCACCATGGTAAAACCACTGCACATTCCCCACGGAAGGGGAATAACTCTCACCAGACATGGTCGAATCGGGAAGCCCCGAAACGAAAGCGGTCCCCACCCCCCGCTGGTGCGGGAGGAGCTGCACATCCCCCATGGAGGAGGAGCAATTCTCATCAGACGTGGCCGAATCGGGCGACCCGAAACGAAAGCGTTCACCACCCCCCTGCGGGAGCTGCACATCCCCCATAGAGGGGGTCAAACTCACACCAGACGTGGTCGAGTCGGGGGGGCCCCGAAATGACAGTGCCCCCCGCCCCCCCCCCCCCCCCCCCCCCCCCCCCCCCCCCCACCGCGGGTGCGGGAGGAGCTGCACATCCCCAAGGAGGGGGTAAACTCACATCAGACGTGGTCGAGTCGGGAGGCTCCCGAAACGACTGCATTCCACACCACCCGCGTGTGCGGACGAAACGGACACGAGAACGCACCAATGGCGAGGGCAAAAGGAATTGCCCTAAAGGAACCGAACTGGAAAGAACAGAGGTGAGAGCAGTAGAAGAAAAAGGTGAACTCAACAGAAACAGAAAGTAGAAGAACACCCTCAACTACGAGAGAAGGTGGCAGAACCCAGACGGCCGACACCGACTCCAATAAAATTTTTTATCAACCGAAAAAATTCATTGTCGAATCACGATGACACGATGTCGCAAAACATTCGCGAAAACGGAATAGTAAATAATAAACAATGAGAATGTGGTTGAAAATATAAACGAGAATATATAAAACACAGTCCTGTTATTATACGATCTTCAGATCCATAATTCCAGTCACAGGAAAACCATTATCCACGAGTTGAATTATCACTGTTTCATAATGCATATGGCGGAAACACATCCTGCTCGTGCCTCGGATAGAAAAAGAATGACGAATTGATGCATTGCGCACTGTGACGGAAGTCAGGGATTTGTACTATGGAAGAGCGTCCCATACTGGGTGTGCGCCGATGGCGCTCGGCCCAGTTTTGGCTTATTTTTTCGTGGTGTTTTTACACCACTTTTCTTTCCCAACCCTTGGGAAAGATTAAAATAGAGAGTATTTTATCCGAGTTAGGTTCTTCCACTCTAGTGCAAGCCTGTTGTAAACAATTGAGGTAGGTTGATAAGAAATTTGTGGTGTTATTACATTCAAACGTCAAAACCCACCAGAGTGTGTGTCAAAAAAATGCTTTCTCCGAGGTCTGTAGTATGTTATCATTATATTGAGGAGAAGGCTTTCGAATTACCGATTATTTTGTGGTTTTACCGGTTCGTTACTTATGCCATTTGCAAATAATCTTCTTCAAAATCATAAAATTAACTTTTTTCCCTGAAAAAAATTATATGTACCTTTTCTATGCACTTTACTCATTATTTTGATATATAATTTGCCTTTCCTTACTTCTCTTATCTGTTTCTGAGGCATTGGGAAAAATGTCAAAAACTTGACCAAAGTTAGGTTGGACGACCCCTTAATATCCCAGGGTTGTAATAACCAGTTTGATCCATGCTACATGAAAGACTGTTTTGAAAACAAAACAAGGGAGAGCCATATTGTTTACAACAATGGGGACACATTATGGTCACCAGGGCAGTCACTTTAAATATAGTTTGTTTATTTACGAAACATGCCCACATGTTTTAATCGAATGCATTGTATGCCAAATATATTCTCATACTGTCGTGGTTATGTGAAATCAAAATTATATAAACTCGAAATATAAATTAAATAAAAACATAATCTCTCAAGTATAATTAACTTCAGCTGACCTATTATATATACTATTGTTATGGTTCATACCAAATTTATTCGTTTTGTGTAAAAAAAATTATAATTGAAAGTTTGTTGAAAACTGAAAAAAAATCTGTTGTGAGATATCACAAGAATTAAGTTACCTCCCCTTACTTATATACAAACAGATTCAGAACATGCCCAGCAAAGTATTTTGTCTTCATTTTGAACCAACAGGATTATTTTGTTTGTTTTTTTCACAATGGGAGTTATGAATACTGAGGGCACCTTCTCTAATGTGAGTAATACAAAACACAGTTCAATTATTTATTGATTTATTGATGTTTAAGGTCACATACTTATACACAATGGCTAATCGTGACCGTGACAGTTTTACGGGTGGAGGAAGACGGAGTACCCCGGAGAGAACCACCGAGCAACGACGAGCAGCTGACAGCTCTCCAACATTGTAACTCCGAACTCTGCACCGCAGCACAGGCAGGGTTAGGATTGGTTGAAGACATGCGCACCATCGACGTGCAGTACGCCTCAGTACACAGCGTCATCGTGCCCCCTTGTAGGCAATCGGGGTGAAGTGTCTTGCCCAAGGACACAACGCGGTTGCCGCAGGTGGGATTCGAACCGAGGACCTCTCGGCTTGCAGCCTGCACCTCTACCAACTGAGCCACCGCGCCCCCAAACACAGTTCAAATATTTTTTTAAATAAACACTATTCAAAATGGAAATGTAAGTTACGACTGTACAAACATGTTTCCACTCATTCCAGGTGAAAACAAATTGACCATGTGCGTTTTTGACCTCATTTGTTATCACTAACATTTTGTTGATATTTCCTGCTGACTTTTGTTGATTTTTGTTGAGTAATTGATTTATTGACTATTTTATTTATTCATAAATAATATGAATGAAGGTATTCCTAAAAAAACGAAAATTACCACAATCACACACAACTTCATTGTACCAGCAACAACAGGTGTTTTTTTTTAAAAACAAAACGATATGTATTGTTAGCATTGAGTAATTTTTAGTGTACAATAAAACCTGTCAAAAGATAATAAGAATGAATATTTTCTCACTAAAAATGTACAGATTGAACAAAGAATTTACATGAATAAATGGCATGAACGAAGAAAGAATGCTTGTGTTGGTTCTTGAACGTTTTGGTCCTGGGACGTTTCGGCCCAAGATGTTTCAGCCTCCATGTATTGAAGCACCGGGATGGGCTTGCATGAGCAAGGAAAAATGGCCGGACTGAGGGGGAGGTGGGGGTGGTGGTACAGGCAAAGGCTAGATAGGCATCCACTCATATTTGTGTGTGTGTCGGGGGGGGGGGGGGGGGGGGGGGGGAGGGGGGCTTGGATCAGCGATATCCATATTTGTATGCTTTTACTGACAAATACCATTAAAAGTGTTAAAATAAATTATTAAAATGAAATATAATGCATTTGGGTTGGGGAGGGGGGTGCCCAGGTGGAACCGTGGGAGGCATAACAAGGAACATATTGATGTATTGGCTGCGTGCAAAAATCTCACTGACAAACATCCAAATCTCACTGAGAGCTCATCAAAATCTTGCTGACAGTCACCTTCAGAGGTTAACAGATTTGACACACAACCCAAAGCAGACCTAGAACAATTTATCACAAATATTAACACCATCTGCGGTAAAATTAATGCAGAACACAAATGGTGCCTCCTGCTTGGGGACTTTAATATAGATCTACTGAAAATCTCTCATCACAAACCAACTGATGACTTCATCAATAATGTCTTTAGTAGTGGTTTCATCCCGTTATTACTAAGCAGATTAGGATCACTGAACATTCAGCCACACTTATCAACTATATTGACTGCAATACCATAGAACAAATAAAAACTGGAATTATTATTACAGACCTAGCCGACCATTTTGAAACTTTCTATTGTGAAGATTCCAACTCCAAAACTTTCACAATATAATTTCAACGATGTATTAAACTCATCATGCACCAATGAAGCATACAATAATTTTATAACGTCATATTTGTGGTTATTCAATGAAAGTTGTCCACTAATAGAAATAAAAAAGTCCAAAAAATATATACAAAAACAGCCTTGGATCACCAAGGGCATATTGACATCTTTGAGAAGCAAATTAAAGTTATACAAAAAACAAATTAAAAACCCAACTCCTGCAAACAAAAGTAAATACAAAGTTTATTGCCAAATCTTTAATAAAATCAAAAGGAAAAGTAGAACTCCACACTATGGCAGGATTCTTACCGCGAAGAAACATAATATTAAAAAAAAACTTGGCAAATACTAAATGACGTAATTGGCAAATCAAACTCAAATACAAAATACAAACGAACTTCACCGTGAATAACGAAAATATCACAAATCCAAGTATAATTGCAGACAAATTCAATAACTTTTTCACAAATATTGGCGAGGCAACGAGTTCACAAATTAAAAGGCCTAATACACATCATTCACAGTATTTAACTGGAAACCACCGAACAGCTTTTTCATCTCCCCAACCACCCTGATGGAGCTCGCAGATGTAACTAGAAAATTAAAAAGCAAAATGAGCAAAGACTGTGATGAAATCTCTACCTCTCTCGTAAAACAAACTATTTTTGAGGTAGCCATTCCACTATCCCATATCATTAATCTATCTGTTGAGTGTGGAAAAGATCTCGACAGAATGAAAATCGCAAAAGTAATACCAATATATAAAGCAGGCAATGCTGAGATCCTTAACAACTACAGGCCAATAAGTTTGTTACCGTCATTTTCAAAAATTCTTGAAAAAATTATATTGACAAGACTAAATAGTCTTCTTTATGAAAATGAAATTCTTTATCCTCACCAATATGGTTTTCGAAAAGGACATTGTACTATACATCCAAACCTCCAGTTTCTTCAACATACAAGTGAAAACAATAAAGCATCGAATGACAGTACACTAGCGGTTTTCCTAGATCTATCAAAGGCCTCTGATACCATACAGCACGATATTTTAGTTAGAAATTAGAATTTTACGGCATTCACGGCATTACGAATGTCTGGTTCCAGAATTATCTCTTCGGAAGAATGCAGTACGTTAATTACTGAAACGAAAATTTGTATTATTTGAATATTTGATGCGTGGTGCCACAGGTCTCTATTCTTGGCCCGATATCATTTCTAATATATATAAAGGACATATCAATTCAACCCTTCTAAATCTGTTTATCATTTGCTGATGACACTTACTGCATATACTTCAGATAACAACACTGACGCCCTATGTGACACAGCTAATAATGAGCTCAGTAATTTGGAAACATGGTGCTCAGCTAACAGCTTGCTACTGAACACGAGGAAGACGAATTATATTATCATAAACTCTCCTCATAAATCAAACCCTAATCCCAAAATAATATACATAAAGAAAAACCAAATACAGCTAGTTAATCCAATAAACTGCCTGGGAATATATATTGCCGAAAAACTAAGCTACTCTCAACACATATCTGCAATATGCTCTAAGGTAGGAAGAGCCATTTACTCTCTTAATAAAGTAAAACATATTTTACCACAAAAGGCTCTCTTATCGCTGTATTCCACGCTTGTACATAACCATCTCTTATATGGGATTGAGATATGGGGTCACTCACGATCGGTAAATAGATACTTAAATTGCAAAAACGAGCAATACGCATCGTGAATGACAAAAGATATAATTCGCATCCAACCCGCTGTTCCTTAAAAACAGAGTTATAAAGATTACCGATCTTCACAAAATCCATTCATTGTTATTAGTTCATGATTGGCATACTGGAAAATTGCCATCCTCCTTTCAAAGTTATTTAAGAGTTAATGTAAATCAGGCAGGGATAAACACCAGACAATCAGGATTAAAGAAAACCGATATCATTAGATCCAAATTACTTGAAAGCCTTCCATCATATTATCTGCCAAAATTATGGAACTCCCTAGAGAACACCAGCAGGAGCATACCTAATAGGAAACAGTTCAAGAAAGCCGAAGTAACCCTGCAATCATGGACTACTCATCATCAGTAACGTGTACAAATGCATATTGTCCCGATTGTTCTGTATGACTGGAAATATTACAAACATGAACTCCCATTTTAACAAACCTATATAGTCATCCTGACTCTCATTACATTTCCCGGTTTTACATTTTATGTCTTAACTAAATGGAATAATGTAGAAAAAATGAAAGACCGCTGTCCTAAAGAAAATTTCCGAAAACAAATAAGAAATAAAGCCTGTATACATAATATTGGATCCATGTACGCATATACATGTATGTATGTGTGTCTGTAATTATATATGTGTATACACATATATGTATATGTATGTATATGTATGCGTGCTTTCAGTATATTTTGAATCCTGTTCAATGTTTGTTTGTTGGTGGTTAACGTCACATATTTATGCACCATGGCTAAGCGTGACACAACATGGAGATGAAGTCAAGTTCAGTCAATCGTTGATCAACATGTTGCCCATTTTAGAGGACTTTCACCCCAAGCATTGGTGACTGGGTCCTATTTTACTAGTAAAGCGGAACTGGTTTACCACAGTAAACAAGTGCTGCTTACTTCCCGGGGTTCCCACGGGGAATCCTGTTCAATCTACCAGAATTATTCTGACAATGCTAGAGGGGGTGATTACAAAACAGCCAGCCTGGCTATATCGCCTCCATGCAGTTTTTTTCCCCATACTTATTACATGGTGCCTTTTATGTACAATCATTTATTATATGCTTAATTTATGTATCGTCTATGTAATAATAATACTGTAGAAATAAACTAT